>JAECUM010007593.1:0-137576 GCA_016617855.1 Megalonaias nervosa | reverse complement strand
CATTATTCCACATGGTTTCCGTTCGCTTAACACATGTACGACTTCGCACATTGTGTACTATGTCAAAATTTTTGTGTTGAATTGGATAAATTCTAGTTTTATTGTTTGATCCAAACTAGACTTTTTTTAATACAAAAGATCGACACTCATTTTGAAGAAACAATGTCGATCGAACGATGGGTAGATTTGATTGCGGTAGAAGTAAAAATGAAAAAAAAAGTAAATTTACAAGGGTTAACCATTACCAACATGAATTTAATGGGTCTACAAATTTAAAATAACGTAAATTAGAACACGATAATACTTGCAGTTTGTGACATGTTTGACAAATATCACTTCACATTTTGAAAACATCTGTTCATTTTTTTGTGTGTTACTCTTTGATTTCTCTGCCGCCTCTGTGTATTGTTCACAGATGATTATCTCTCAGAGCTGGTATGGATAATTACATGCGGCTTCCTGATTCGCTGAGTGTATTTCTCCCGACAATGAAAATTTTTTTTTAATTCTATGTCGGCGCTGGAATCTCCGAAGCCATCCTTGGCTTGCCCTAAAACGAGATTCATTCTCCATACTTTTTGCCATTTTTTCTGCTTGGGCCTTGAGAATTGTTCCAGAGATGGGGACACCTTGTTCACATTGCTGTGTGAACCATGCGTACACAGCATCATCTAATTCAGTATCGTTTGCAGTCCGTGCTCATTTTCATTTGATCCCATTATCTGAATCAACATCATGTAAATAATCCCGAAGTTTCTGCTTATCCTTAAGCCAACCTCTAAATGTCAAGTCAGCAATTGTTTAGTTCATTGCAAACGTTGGATCTCGCTTTGCCATTATGAACCCTGTCTATGATGCACAGCTTTTCAGTCACTGAATACACCTTTCGCTTACTTCCTTTGCTCTCCATGGTCACATTTACAAATGATTAGGATACATTACTGATATTATATACTTTAGTGATGTTAAATACATAAAAATGTGAAACCATTTTCGACTGGTCAAATAAAATGAATTTTGAGAACGGTAATGACCACAAGAACTTATGCTGCTATTGGCATGCCTTTGAATTTTTTTTAATTGTATTTCCCTTGCTTGATTTGATACAAAAGACATATTCAAAGTGATAAAACATCACAGGTCTCTTTTAATTGATTTTTTTTATGCAACAAACAGTTCCCCAAGTTGCTGATCAAAACAAAGCCGGCATGTAATTAGGTTCTCACAGAAGTACTCACGGGTTTCGATGTGACGGTCGATTGACTCTTTTCATGTTTTCATAGAAGAGAATATGTTGCGATTATTGTGTTTACACTGAAGCGAAATTAAAGGATTAGAACGTGAATTTCACGTAGCAAGACATTTAAAATTGGTGTTTATTTCATTCTCTGTTGCCACCTGTTAGCATTTACCAGAATTTTTCGTTGATCGCTGTTTCACCAGACTGTTTCTTTACAGTGTATTGACAACTATTTCTCTCCAAAAAAAAACCAAACATAATATGTGGTATCTTATTAGAACTTGCAAATTTTACAATATGGATTCTATCTTTACGGGCAATAATCACCATTTCCAATGATAAAATGAGCTACTGTATTTCATGTATTTTTTCGTACCCTTTAATTTTTCGTACACAATCCAGTTATCAAAATAATAATTATTTAAATGTATCATAATTTTTTTGTACATATCACTTTGTATTATTTGAAAAATTCGTTAAATTATCAGACATAAAATTTCCACTAAGAAGATTTACGTTTGCAAAAAAGATTGAAAATACCGTATTCCCATTTTGTTTTTACAAAAATTAATGATTAATAATTATCTTTCGTGTACGAAAATTTACATAAAATACGGTATGTATCAAGGTTCAATTTACCAATTTACCAATTCTTATCGCGATTTTTTTTCACGTTCAGTACATTTTAAAATATATTTTCTATGGAAAAAAAATTGGGAGACATGCTGGACACTGCGTTATAAGTGGGTTCGCGAGTTATCCGGGCGCAAGTTATCGAGGGAGTGGTGTACAGTTAATAATGCATTTTAAAAAAAAACAAACAAGCACATTGACAGTGTTCACTGACAGTGAAGCATATTGTTGTCAAGTGTGCCAATTTCCTGCCTGGAAGACAGAAGCACAATGGATGACAGACGACAGACAATGGATGATATACAAAAGACAGCCCATAAGATATTCTGGTCAATGACCAGTAGAGCTAAAAATCACTTGGCCATTCTTCTAATGGTCAAGTTAAAATCTTCACTTTAGAAATGAACTAACCCCAGTTGGTGCAGTTGGGTAATGAAACTGCATCAAGCAAATCACAAATTACATTCCGATCCTTGTAAATTAAACAAATAAAAAAGTACACAAACTGGGAGTATTTTGCAATGCTGTGTTATTTTTTTTAAATAAAGATTTCCAAGTGAAACATATTCACATATCCACAACCACTATGTGTTCTAGCTGCAATGGAGGATCAGATCAGACATTACCTGAGCATGATTTGGAACCTGAAAGGATGGGGTTTTTTTCTCTGATAAACAGGTTTAAAGGAATGGTTCTTGTGCTGCTATTGCTGCCTGCAACCTAAGAAACAGTGAAACACATTACACCCAATTTTTGATGAATCGGCTTGGCCATATCTCAATATAAGTCCATCCTTGCTTTTAAAAATTACATCAGGTTGGCTCCTTGGTCTTATCATCAGAATAATGCAGTACAATATCAGTTGAACCAACCCCATCACCATAATCGATTAACCTGGAGAAAACCAAGACTTTTCTAGTAGTTTGTTTTTTTTATAATCTGTGAAACTTCTGAATCCTGAACTTAAGATCTGGGAAGTTTGGATTGGTGGTTGGTATTTCAAACAAAATGTATTAAAGATAAAGAAAGATTTCAGTGGACCTACCATTATGATCTTGATGATAGGTGGGCCAGCTTCTAGGAGGCGATTGCGCAGTTTGCTCAGATTGTCTCCTATTAACTATTCGAACAGGGCTGCACACGTGATATGGGGTACCTGCAAAAGTGAACATGATAGTCTTTAATTAGTAAACTGGCTAAGGTACTTAAAGTAACATTTTTTTTACTGATCAGAAATCAATACCAAGAATATAATCCATTATTACACTACAACAGTCACACACAATAAGTTACCATTGATCTAAAGTGAAGGAACAGGAATGGAATACCAGTACAATTTTACTAACATGCAGTACACATTACTTTAAAACACTGGTGAGCTCAGTTCTCACTGTCTTGATAATTATGCCCCAGTATGATTAAATGCACCCATGGAAACTGTTAGAAGAACTCCTTCAAGCCTTATATAATGCCACCATTACATGCAATAAGTGGCATATGCCAAAACATCTGAATAGTACAAAATCTTGAAAAAATATTGGTCCTAAACATCATTAGGTTTCATTAAAACCTGATAACATTGACATTTCATCACATTACAATCCACAAAATTTCTCCTTTGAAAAGAGAAACTGTCATTTTTCACATGTTTACAAATTAATCTGATGTTGATCAGCTACTTCAGTGGGTCAACTGATTTCAGTCAAAAGATGGAACACAAAATTTGAAGACATCACCATGTAAACATGAGAAGTCAACACTAAGCTATGTTAGTTTGTCTTCAGCCCAAGTTTGCACTTCAGAGGATTCCAGCACTCCAGCTGATAACCAATATTCACCCTAGTCCTATTTTTATCTATTGCATGCTTTTTCTTCTTAGGTCAGCTTTATAAAAGAGATTGTCTCTCAACATTCACTCTCTAATCAATTTGTGCACCACATAGAGTTTTGTTGTTATTAGATTAGTTACTAAAAATTAGTTACTAACAGAATTTGTCAAATGTGTCACATCACTACTTTAAATTGCAGTAATCCTGAATACAAAAAGGGGAATTACAAACAATTTCATGGACTGAATTAAAGGATGACACCTCTTAATTCTAAACTGAATATTTGAACGTCATACAAACCTAACATCTTGATTATCTCGAAGAACGGTTTATGCCAAATAGAATTTTTAACAGATCATTTCCATCCTTCCAAACTTTATTAGATTAGAAGAATGGTGAAATTTATGATAAATGGCGGAACTGGGGCTTTAAAAGATTCTTTTACATTAATTTTTCATGGTTATTCTAATAAACAGAATTAAATGCCATTTCTGACTGAAAGTATTGATATTCCACAAGCTGAAAATTATTTTTTTTTACATAATCCCACATTAAGCCACCATCAATGGATGCCAGAGTATAGCACCATGTCAGTCAACCACAGATAATGCTTTTCTTGGAAGCCACTGAGTATAGTATAACAGTAATATTCCATACACAGAGAATTAAAAATGATTATTTATGTAATTATGACATTTAGAAATTTTCCGAAATATCTAGGATCAGTTACAAAGGATACAGGCATTAACATTACTAAGTTATATTGTTGCTTTATAAGAACCTATGATACAATTTGTTCTGACATAACCAACTACATAGTTCCACCAAGTCATCCAAGTCAAAAAGCATTTAATACTTTTTTCACCTTTTATCAAGAGATGTATTTGGGATCAATATAAATATATTATCTGATAATGATCACCAAAAAATATGCCTCCAAAGTACTCACAATAACTGCCAAATCCTTTGGAATCCATATAGGTATCATATTCTATGGTATTGAGATCAGATGATCTTCGATGAATTAGGAATTTGTACAAGATGTGCACTATCTGCGTTTACGACAGCAGTATCATATTCTAGATTTGTTATCAATGATGCATATACATTTAACAGTTTAACATAGCCAAATACTACCACATATAATCACTTATAAGTTGTGTCCAACTACAAACAACACAGACCTTGATCTGCCATCGCATAATGCACTTGCTGCATGTCCTACTGATTACTCCTAACAAAATGCATCATATAATAATGTGCTGACAGGTCTGGGTGTACATGTATCTAGTTTGCAACTTATAAGCAAGTACAGATGGTACTGTGTAATGCTCAAGGTCTAATGTTATCATGCATAGTTAATGAGATACAAAATGTCAATACACAACAAAGGGTCAACACACCTGTGAAGACACACCTATGGTGACCTTCCTATATCCTGATATGTACACACAGTGCAATTTATTTGCCTTCCAACATGATCGAGCTTCAGATACCAGAGGTTAATGGTCACTGGAGAACTTAATCCAGATTGTACACAAATTCTATGGAAATCTATTCGGATAATGAGCTCTATAACATTTATACAAGTGGTTATTTGTCTTAGTAATTAATGAACATTGCTTTAGAACACCTTTCCCATCATGAACAGATTACTGCATTTTCAGATCCATCCTTAGAACAGTGCATGCCACAAGTTCAATAATTTATTTTACAAAGAACCAAGTAGAAAGATCATTCTCTAAAAATATGCAGAAAATACAGTAAAACCTCTAAATAAACTAAATAAACTATAAATAAACTATATGGTTTGGACTGAAGAAAAATCTGGCTTAATATGATCATTATTCTATATCAGGACCCTCCAATTTTCTGGATATCATATTTTCAGAATGTGTAATAATTTGAACACTATATCAAGTTTCTCAACAAGAACATTTTGTTTAGATGATTGGGGAAAAAATTCAAGTTGGAATGTAAACCAGGAGTATTATATATATATATATATATATATATATATATATATATATATATATATATATATCCAATTGGAGACACATACCCTAAAACAATTAAATACTTATTTGAGATGCAAACAGATGACAAGCAAATGCCATATGAATGGTAAATGAACACTACATGAGTTGTAAATGAACACTAAATAAATGAACAGGTGTAGAATGAACACAGAATGAATTATACCAGTAAGTGCTAAAATACTTAAAAGTGAAAAACTAAAAGCTACTCAATAAATGGTAAGCTCTAAACTGCAACAAACAAACAATACACAATTAAGTGCTAAGTGATGTTCCATAAATACTGATAATTTGATGGCCTAAACATAGGAAACAAATAATACAGTTGTCTTCTTATTGTATTACATACTGAAGGTAAAATAATGTCGTCCCTCCGCCATAAACAAGTTCATGGCTAGAGACTGTTCAGGTATGATAAATAAGTGGCAAGTATATTGGGATCGCTTGGAGAAACAAAAATCTTCAGTTCTGTAGGTCTTTGGCCCTCTCATCTAGCAGAAAGATTAAAATGCTGGGAGACCTGAAAAACCTGGGCGATAATTATGGTAATGAAAGGGGTTTTATCTGATCCAATGTGTTTTAAAGTTTAAAAGATCACATCAATAATCCTGCTTGACAAAACATCTTGAAAAATTTGTTTCAAATACAGACTGGTCCACTACACAATTTTCTTCATTAATATAAAGTAAACTATCTTTCCTATCTTATCTACAATGAATCTGCAAGGTAAGATATCATACTGAAGAAACTGGTCTGTCTTCTAGGAAATGTATCACATACAGCTGCTATAAATAGAGCATGATGACTGTTTGGATAGTACATGTAGGTCTACAATGGGCAAAGAGCACTAATATCCTATTCTTGTATAAGTCTTCTTTTCCTAAATATTCTCAACTTTGTATGATGTGTGGGATTAAAGAGATGAACAAAGGTATATAAAATGAAAACTTAAAAGTAAAAACATTTAAAATCCTTAACATATCAGGTCAAAATCTGTAATATAAACCACATTCTATCAAAATGTCCAAGATTTTCTTCGGTGATACTTCATCATAAAGCCTAAACAAATTCACATTAAAACAAGTGTCCTTGAAGGGACTGATGCACAACTGACTGAAAAGAATTTCCAGGAATTCAAAATCAGACCATTTCTTCCTTTCAACTACTGGTTGTTAGATTGGCACCATTTCCATCTAAGACCAACAAGACACCATAAAAAGTCTTCTGGTAGAAACCTCATGTGGATATTACCTTCCATTCAGGAGGAATACCAATAGGATTTTCAAAACAGCTTTAAATGGCTGGTGTGCTAGCCATTTACTGGAAAACCAATCTGCCCCATTTTCATTTTGGACCAGCTAAATAACATAAGTAGTCTTATATGGAAAACCTCATGTTGATATCCTTTCTGGAGAAAAGCAATAAGATTTTCAATATCATCACTAACGAAACCATACTGGATGTCCAAGTGAAACCATTTTTATTTAGGGCCAACTCGACCACTGGAATAATATGTGTGTAAAGTTTCATGCCAATCTTCAAAATAGTTTAGGAGCTGTAGCAATAATAAACTTGTGCTAATGCATGGACTGGCAACAGACCATCCCACTGTCACTGGTCTATGACCAGTAGAGCTAAACAACATTTTCCTTACAGGTCCAAGTGATTTCAAGGTCTGACTCATCTTTTCAGTCACTGGTTTTTTTAACACGAATAAGACATCCGCCACTGGTTTAGGAAAATGAATAAAACTATACAAGATATATCTGACACAAGCCTTGAAAATTTGTACATTATGCTCATCCTGCAGAATATGTCTTTTGTCTTCAATAAATATGTACTTGTCTCAATCCTCACCACTGTCACTTGTCAGGATGAATAACAAGTTTTAACATTCATTACTCTTCAGAACTTGATACTGAACATTAAATTCATTATTAAGGAAGGATATATTTGTGTGTGCGTGTGTGTGTGTGTATGTGTAAGTGTGTGTGTGTGTGTGATTTGGATTTTTAACGTAGCTTTAACAATTTTTCAGTCATATCGCTATGATGTCTGCAGTGTGGCAGTTTATAGTGATGTCTAGCACTGCTGCAGACATGTAGCATGATGTCCCACCCAGTCACATTATCCTGACACCAGGCCAACCAGTCCTAACACTAACCTCTTAATGCTTAGTGCCAAGCGAGGCAGCTGTTAGCATCATTTTTATAAGTCTTTGGCCAGGGATTGAACCCACAACCTCCCACATCCAAGGCAGACACTCTAACCACTAGGCCACCGGAGCGGGGCTTAGGTAGAAGTTAGATCCATCTATTTTTCATGCTTCACTGAATATTTATCATATTGGTCAGTTAATTATTTACCAGTAAACTCTTTACAAAGCTCAAGATAAGCAATGTATTTCCTTATTTTATGCAGAGAAATGACTAAAAATGCATAAATAAATTCTTAAAAGTGTTAAATTAAACATGCATGTTTAAAATAAAAGTACCTGGACCTAGTGAGAACACAAACTAAGAGTCATAGTATCGAATGCACCCGGCGTTAATCCCAGTTCCTAAGCTGTGTGACATATTCAAAATACATGATAGCAAGTCTTGATGATTAAGACTCAGTCTGGCAGCAAAGGTTTGTATTTTGCAGCTTCGCAAACAACTGAGCAATTAAAAAAAAAGCATTTAGTTCCAAAGCTGGGAGTAAAATACACAATTTGTTAAATTCTAGTTGTTAGCTTTGCTGTGTTTGTACAGTACTTAACCTATCTTATCAAACCATGCTAAAAAACACATTAGTTTGTTATGGCTTTATATTTTAAAAAAACCTCCAAAACTGAACATCCAAACACTTGGCTTAATGATAGTCAACTATTCAGGTAATATATCTGTACAATAAGTGCATTTATACAGCTTAAAACTTCAATTCATATTGTGCACTCTCTCAATCGATGAAATTGTCAATAAGGTATTAAGTATGCTGACACATCTGCCATCATGGTAGATTCGAATAATTGGTTTATGCCAAATTTCCTATTCTGTAAACAGCCAGGCGGAGTGAATCTATATAAACAAACAGTAACCAGTGAAAATATATTCAAAAAATGAACCAAAATCTGGAAGAGGCAGTTCTCGTTGTTTCCATTAGGTCTTTTTAATGTAAAACTTGACACCAAATTTAATTTGAATCCATTATGTCCATCAAAGGCTATTTCATAGCAACTAAATGGCAAAGTTCAAAGTTCAACTCAGGCCAAAACACTTCAAAATTTGCTGAACAATGGTGAAACTAACTCTTTATACAAAACCTCAAATCAATTTGATTCCATCCATGAAATCCTTGAAATGTTACTGAATGGAAAATGGAAGGAAAATTTCTCCTAAGTCAAACATGGGCTACAACTCTATAAAGTTTTGCTGAAAAATGGCAATAATCAAACCTGACCTTGATCTCTTAAATCTACAGCCTCATACCTAATATGATTTCAATTCATCAATTCTTTCAAAAGTTACTTGCTGGACATAAAATGGAAAGGCCAAGTTCTAAGTCAAAGGGGAGCCATTAATACAGTAATTTTGCCAGAAAATGGTAAATATCAAACTTGACCCAGGTTTTTTAATCTGAAATCTCAGACTAAATCTAATTTTAATATAAGAAGTCTTTCAAGAGATACTAAGCAAAAACAAAATGGAAGGGCAAAGATCTAAGTCACACAGGGGCTGTAACTCCTAATATTATGCTGGAAAATGGTGAAAACTGAACTTGACCCAGGCCTTTTTAACCAGAAGCTTCATACCAAATTTAATTTTGATCCATGAAGCACTTCAAGGCCACTGAGTCACAACAAAATAACAGACATGATGACATGGAATGGGACATCACATGATGTGATGAGACAAACTTGACGTTTGTAATGCTAAAAGCCAATCAATGATTGGGGGTGTGTGTGCATAAAATTTTGTAAACAAACAAAAGCATTACTTATAGTATAAGGAACGTGTTCATTTAATTAAAATTTGTATTGGTGGTGACAGAAAACAAACACCAACGATAAATTTTATGCCACAGAGTAAAAGAAACAATAAATCAAAATAATAACTAGAACTGTAACACACAAATTACATACATATTATATATATATATATATACATATTATATATATATATATATATATATATATATATATATATATATATATATATATATATACATGTATATATAGTTACATTTTTATGACAGAATTGCTAACCTTGACATTTTACAAAGCAACAAGCTGGAACTTCCCATGTACTCTCTAGTTTCACTACATTTTTCAGAACAAAATTGTTGATTTAAGGACTGAATTAATTGTAACAACCAAAGCAAGAAATCTTGAAATAGCCAATAGATCCAACATTATAAAACATTACTGCTCTTGATAATTAAGTAAATTGCTAATTGTATGGACCTGGCCTGGATTTCACCAACAGAATCTAAGTCTTGACTTAAATCTAGAATCGCTTGATCTGACTGGTTAAAATTTATGTCTGACTTAAAACTGATTAATGAAATGTCTAAAGTTTAGACATCAATTATAAGACTTGTGTTGGCAGAATAGGGGCCACTGATCAAAGTAACATCAACTGAGATCAATCTTGTTTCAAACAAAAGCATGGGTAAATTGTTTTATTATTCAATATAAAAAAAAACAACTCAAGAAGCAGCATTATGTAATCAATTTCAAAGATGTGTTTTGTGAGTATAATGCCATTTTTCTGCACAAGATAGGTTCTACATAGAGCCAGTATATCTGTGGAAGAAGAATCCAGGAAACCCGAAGAATCACCGACCCATGGGAAGTTACTGGCAGGCCTTCTCACATCCCAATTGTTAGCCAAATCAAGTCTAGAACCCACACAGTGGTGAGATGTTAGTGACCTGTAAAGGTGAGCACCTTAGACGACTCCGTCACCTAGACATGTTATTAATATTTCATGACCATATCTTTCAAAGACAATGAATACTAATTATAATAATTAACGTATACTTGGTAAATCTGCTACCTTATATACCTGCCTGTAAATCAAATCCAACTGCAAACTGCACAGACTGAGATCTGCCACTGTATAATATGCTGGTAGATCTAAGTTGATGCACTTAAACTGCTAGGTGTAATCAGTAGAACAAACAACACAGACCCTGATCTGCTAATGGACAATGCAATGGCACATTGGGTCTATGTTGTTTGAAGATGAACTTAACATATTAGCAAGATATATATGGTATTGTAATTCTGTCATTTGCAGAGTGGAAATTACAATTCACACAACCCCCACACGAAAAAAAACAACAACCACTCCCAAAAAACAACAACATATAAACACAAGGGCAAACAATAATTCCTGCACATAACAACAGTGAATACTACCATGACCCTGAAAAAGCTTATTAAACACTGCCCTTCTAAAACAGAAGGGTTCAAATGATTTACTGATGAATCAATAATTTTTTCATTTTGATACATCAATGTACATAATGCAGGATTGATAATAAATGATACTTACCTTATAAAGGCTTCATTTACTTTTCAACAGCCATGACTAATTATTAGTCATTGCCTCTTTATTCTTTAAAATGAGAATTAATCAAAGTGAGTGATATGGTAGTTGTTGATTTTACAGGAAGTGCTGTGTGAGTGATTCACTGCTATTCATCTACTCATAAAACCTATACTCATTCTAGATAAGATTTTCCTTTATTCCTTATTATGGTAATCCTACTTTAATGCTTTTGTGTGCGTGCCAATATGTTTGGTTTGGTCTGGTTTTGTAGGATTTAATGCCATTTTTCAGCACAACATATGCATGACAGCCAGAATAGGTGGAGGATTTGAGCCCACGAAAACACCTGAAAGAACCACCAAGCCACAGGAAACAACTAGCAAGCTTTTTCACATGCTGATGTTGGCTGAATAGAGACTTAAACCCACATGGACAGAAGTGTGCAGGCAAGTGCCTAAGACCACTTGGCCACCCATGACCCAGTGTCGATATGTACATGTATTTGTCCCATAGACTGTCTATCACAATACATGCCAATATGTGTCATTATGGCAGTGTCGCACCTTGGCCAAGCCATCCTGGGTCATTTTATGTGTCTGTCCTCCTACAATAATGAAGATATGGGCATTTGTTATATTTAGTGGGGTACAAGCATTGTGATATGGAAATATGTCTCCCAGGCACTCGCAAGGTTCAACATATTTGAGGTATATCATTTCATCTCTATAAGACTGTGAAACCAGTCTTTAAAGACCATGCCTTCCGCCAACAAAAAAATGGTCTCTTAAGACAGGTGGTCTCACATTAGAGGTCATTACAGTATATGATGCAACTGATCTGTGCTAAAAAAAATTGTGGTCTTTTACGACAGATGATTTTCTTCAAGTATGACCTTTCAATACAGGTTTAACTGAACTAGTCAAACAATATAAATAGTAACATGGTTCTAAATATGTGTATATTTAAGAAAATTATACATAATAGATTTTCTCCCTTGATTCTTGGCCTAGTGACAATATCCTTTATTACTCCATTACTTAATATCAATGTATGCTGGAATAATTGCAGTAATACTGCTACTGAATGGATATGCACAGATGCACATACAGTACTGTGATGCACACTGTAGAGAAAAACCAAGAGACTGGTAGTTTCAAATTTCTAGAGGGTACACCCACACATATACACCCCAATCCCAGGCCTAAGCCCTCTGATATTGTGTACGTCAGAAAAATGCCAAGCTATGCTCCTGGATTATTCAAGAAGTTGACAAAATCAGAATATAAAATTGGAGAGATCTTATACAGTAAAACCTGTTATGAGAGACTGCCCCTTCTGCCAACAAAAAGCGATCTCTCAAGACAGGTGGTCTCTCATAGCAGGCTTGTACAAAAAGACCAGTTTCCAAGGTCCAGTTTCAGAACAATTTCAAGAAAAAAATAACCATAATCATTGTACATATATTCTATTCTTTATTAATAATTCTTGCTAAAATATTGTATACATTCATCTAAAAACAAAATTATATAGCAATAAAGATATACTTCTGTTATTAACCCTTTCATCACTAAGTAACTTTGTAGGCATAGAGTCCTCAACACTAAGTAACTTTGGAGTTGTAAAGCAAAATGACTTGTTGACTTTGAAATAACATAACTTTGCCATTTTTAAAGATATCTGGCTGGATTAGGTGTCAAAATCAAGGTTAAAAATCAGATTTTATGAATAATTCATTAAAATGTGCATATCTATTATAACTGTTAAAATACAGGTGCAAAAAGGTAACACAAGAGGTAAAATACAAGTAATTATCTATTTACTTCTTAGAAAACTTAGAAAGTTCCCAAAACTTGTTCAATTGACCCTAGATGTACTCATAGATAATTCCAGTAGCAACACAAGTCTTTCCTTCAGGTATCTGGCAGGTAGAAGCTTTCATCAAGGTGAGATCTGTCCACACACCTGTATCGCCTCTGGCACGTTTGATCGTCGCATTCAAATTCGTTAGACGGACAATGTTTCCAAAACTTCATCTGAATAGAATATTTGAAAACATTCCAAAGCTTTCCTGGAGCCATCTAACACTCGGGTGGGTCCAACTCTCTCAGAAAACTGTAACAAATCTCTTTGGTTTTCCAACTTCGTCCAAACAAAATTACGTTGAGCGTACAATTCCTCCGGTTCAAAACCTTCAAAGTCCTCTTCATCGTGATCACTGTCACCCACAAGCGCATGCCATTGTCTCTCCAGATGTCTTCTCTCATTTTCATCCAACTGTACTAGGTCAAAATTGGTAAAAATCCTCAGATAATTCAAAATCTGACACTTCACTCTCATCTGATCTTTCTTTGAACTCTGCCATTTTGGATACAAATTTCACCATTCGGAAAACTCGTTAAAAGTGCCTATTTGTTCCATATTTATAGCTGTATACAAGCTAAACCCATGAGATAATCCAAATATAATATCTACATTACAAGAAGGAAGTTATTAGAGGTACCCCGAAATTTATATAGTCGGGTACTATAACGTTAAAGAAGAACACTGCTCCAGAACGGTAAAGCGGTCCACAGTGTTTACGGCCTTACCTCCCCTGGACCGGTAAACCGGTCCATAGTGATGAAAGGGTTAAACATGAAATCACATTTACATTTGAAGATCACATATTTTAGCATATGAAATCGTTTCTGAATTACTTCTTTTTCTTTATAACAACCTAAATTTGTTTTACCGACGTTTAAGCCGCTTTTATGCGAGTGGTCTGCTCTTTTTCACTTCTTTCAGTTACAATAATTATATTCTCCAGCCTTAAAATTTGTCTCTTTTTAGTTGGAGGTTCGTCCATTGTCATTAAGGTTCTAGGTGTTAAATTATTAGTGCTCAGTTGTAATATCGAACGTAAAGACGGTTTTGACTGGGCTGTGGGAAAATATGAAAAATCTATACATGTGCATTGCATATCTAACAATTAATGAAATAAAAAGAAACAATTATCTCATCCTGAAACAGAACCATTTACTCAGAGACAAAAGTCAATGACTTTATTCAAAGATGACATACTAGGATAAACTCTATAAGCTAAGTGTGTAACCCGTTCGCACCAAAGACAGCTTTGTGATTGGGCTGTAAACTTAACACGGGGGGGAAATACAACAAACATCACAAGTCTTGAACACTATCAATCAAATCCCACAAAAGATTCTCTCTTGCTGGTTTAACAGACAATGACCTCATTCACACCCAGCAATACGGATTAACTCTATAAAGACAAACCATATACTCGACCACTACGTCAACTTTGGCACCACAATGTTAATTCGTGACATGTACATTAGCCTGGTTTATGGACTGTAGCATCCATCACCAGTAGCAACAATCCTTTTTTTTAATAATCCTTTTATGCTTGTTTTTGATCAGAACAATCGTTACTAATCAAGCGGTCATTGTAACAATTGATTACATATAGGTCAGTGGTGTCCATCTGTTCTTGCGATACGGTCGTTCACATGGATGTGGGGTCCTGCAATTAAGGCCGGGAAGCAGGCTAAGTGCGGGAATAATTAGTCTGGTTCCCTGCTTTGCATGCTCCCTGCATTGCTCACCCCTATTCAAATAGCGGAGAACAACGCAGGGAGCATACGAAGCAGGGAACCAGACTAGGAAATAATCTACATATACTTTAATCTGGTTTAAGACAGAAACTATACAACACAATAAGCATACCTAAAATATTTAGGCATCGGTAGCCAGCCTAATTTTTTTTTTTATTTTTTGTTTCTATTTAGAACAGTTTGAGCGGTCATTCTTACAGGGATTAAATAGGGGTCAGCAGAGTTTATCCTTGTTTTTGCAACGCTATCGTCCGTAACAGTGTTGAAATGCATATTTTGCCAAGACATCGCGGTCGCTGGTCGCGTTTAGCAGGTGGTCGCTCATAACTGAGTGTTTATATAATGAAATCGATTTGTGCATTATGATTGTGGTCGCAAATGACAGGTGGTCGCTCATAGCAGAGGTCACTCATGACAGTTTTTACTGTATGTGTATGAACTCGTTCTTGACACTAGTAACAGTACATTCAAGAATCCATTTTGTATTTATTGAAATACTCCATAAACTAATTCAGACAAAATGTTTCTCGTGAGATCTGTACTACAACTCCATGGAGCTTTCTGAATTTACTGTATATTTCATAAAAGATATGACAGAATGGTGTCAGCATGCAAAAGAATGTCTATTAACACGAATGGCGAGGATTGCTCACCAGTATTCAGTAATAAATATTTTAGCTTCTGGCACATTAAATGTAGATATTACTATTATTCTAGATTATTTATTTACTAGCAAAGAGACCTAATGCATAAATGGTTAGTCCAAGAATAACAAATATGTATTTTTTAGCTGTCATCATGGTCCAATAATGGGCTCTGGCTCTCACTGAAAAATATTTCAAAACCTGCTGAATTCAACATTTTTACAATTACTCAATTAAAATTTTGTTCTCAGCCAATCCTATCTGCTAGCCAACCAAATAATCATAGGAAATTCCTTGAAAAATTAAACTCATTGTTGCTGAAATCTTGAACCCCAGGTTCAACTATAGGCTTAGTTCATGCTCTGTGGTCATACTGAGCTGGTTTCCAGTACTATTTAAGTATTGTGTCTGTGCTCAGTGAGGCTGAACAAGCACTGAACTATATAATTACTGAAAATATTTCGAGCTTTTGAATTAAAACCCAAAACAACATAACACTTAGAACATGAAAGGGCCCTTCTGTTGCATCATACTGGAATCTTGGAAGACATTTAGGTGCAGGAAATTTGACAGACATGAGAACTGCAGTATCTACAATTAGGCCAAAACAACAAAGCTGTCCTACAGTAATTCATACATTTATAATGGTCTGTTTGCTGTTGAGAAATCTTTGACAAACATATATAACCTTCAACCTTGAAAAATATCTCTAACTCAATGCAAGTGATCCTTTCTCAGTGAAATATTTTTTAAAAATGTAACGTGTTCACTATTAATGTGGGGTGCTGTGGTGGCTCAGTGTTTGGCATGCTGTACAACTGACCGAAAGGGTGCAGGTCAGAATGCTACCACTGGATGAGCTGAGGTGTGTCCTTGGGCAGGGCACTTCACTCCGAACTGCCTTAGAACTAAATAAGCTGCTTGTGTTGCTGTGTCGTATTAAGCAAAAAAGCAAAACTATCAATGTGCATTACCAGTTTCCTTGAGAACTTCCTCAGAGAAACAAAACTTAACGTCCAACCAAACATTTGCAATGCATGTGAATTTATATGTGTATTGATGGATGAATAAATACAATCAAGAACATCTTTTTAATTATCCAAAGAAATTATCTTTCTTGCAGAAGAACTAGAGTTGTCTGCCAAACTGAACACCAAAAACTCCAAGTCCCAAAAAGATGAAAAATTTACAAAGAGTTTGAAAATTTGCTAAAATGGACTGAAAAAGTAATCAGTATGTATGCATGTACATATGTACGTATGTATGCAGTAGTGTTTTACTGCACCTCAGTACCTCAGTGGCTCTGTAGTACCAATTAAAGGTGAAGTTGAAAAAATTTAAAGATGAATTGCACAAAAAATTTGGTAAATAAACCCAATCAAATAAATGTAAATATTAACTACAACAAGGTAAAAACACTCTGAGATATCAAGCTTCTGGTCATGCTCAGGCGAAATAGCCAATGAAAAACGATGTTTTTAACACAACTAGGCATTAGGTTAACCTAAAATGTCTTGGAGGTTGATGTATTAGGATGTATTCAGAAATAGCCCCCAAAATGGGTTTCCTACTCGCATTTCAGGCGAAAACGACAAAAACCTCCAGGGGTTAATGAGTTAATGATGTCTATGAACAACAACTGCCATGTATGCCTGAATATTTTTTCAAGTAATCTGAAAAAAGCTTTTAATGGGAGGAATTATATATATATATATATATATATATATATATATATATATATATATATATATATATAACATTTATGCACATTTGGTTACTTGTAAATATTTATTATGACACTAAAAAAAGTGACAGAGAAAGAACATGTATACCTTGCCATTTTAGGCACGATAAGAATTTGTACATTTTGTACACAGAAAAGGAACTCAAGGGAGATTATTTGTTCTCAAGTAATGGAGTTACCTTCTACATATAAAGACATTTGTCATTAAAGGTCTCAGATATGTGATACAGAACTGCTAAAAAAAAGAATTCAATTCTTCAGAGTCAGGGGGTTTCATGAGATGATATCTAGCAGAACAAGGTACTGAACATTTTACTCTCCATATTGTTAAACTGAAAGCCACTCAAATGTGCACTGGTGACCATGATGTCATACATAGACTTCCCCTCAAACCCCTCCCCAAACGTATCCAAATTTCTCTTGATCACAAGGGAAAACAAAGAACATTTGTCAGTCTACATCAGGTACAGCTAGCCCTATACAGTGGTACTTAATAAAGTGCCAGTTTCAAAGTGTAACTGTTCTTATCTGATAATCTATAAGCAGAATATGCTGGGGTGGACTTGAGCAGAATAACGATCTTAAGTAATGTTTGAACATGCAACTTTTCCCTTAGAAATAAAATTCTTTACAAAAAACAAACTGTATAGTAATATGTCAGTCCACTCCAGCCCATATTAAATACAAAGAAAATTAATACAGACAACAAATAACTCTGGACAACAAATTGCTATAAGTAGTCAAGGGAAATATATATATATATATATATATATATATATATATATATATATATATATATATATATAATACAAATAATACAATCATACAGGTTAGAGAATTTTTAATTCATACTCTACGGAGATTCGAACCCAGGTCCGCGGGTAAACGGCACCCATTGCCTTGCCTGCACGCACCAGCCCATATTCCGTCACGACTAAGCACGCATCACCAAAAAATGATGGTGCTGAATCGGTGTTATATGCACTCGTGCGTAGCAGACACACTCGCATGACGACCTGGTAAGTAATTCTCATCTATCTACACAGTCGTTCCTGATTCCTATGAAAGAAATCAAGGCATACAGGCTTAATTATATAGAATTATAAATATACACCAGACAGAACGGAAAGTGCTATCCCTGGATTCTATAGAAGAATGCTTGATAATAGTAGGCAGAATTAATATTTAATACATATAATACTATCATACAGGTTAGAGAATTTTTAATTCGTACTCTACAGAGATTTGATCCCAGGTCTGCGGGTAAACGGCATGATGAGAATTACTTATATATATGAAACAAAACAAAGAGAAAAAATGTTACCTGTAGTACATTCATGGTTTCTCATCATGGATATTTTCAATCTTCTTGACAAATGTCTTCAATGTTTACAAAACACATTTTATATATGTTCCATGGACTGACTATAATGTAAACAGTTTGAGATGATGTCATCCACTAGAATTGCAACCTTGTAAACTCTTCCAAAATGTATGTGGCTTAATGTATTTCTCTAGAAATAAGAACAACCTGTTTTCCTAAACCTAAGAACACCTCCACTTTTCCCACTGTTTATAAACAACCTTCAATCAGACACAAACAGTGCTTTGCTAATATATTAATATCCAATAGCGAAACTGTGGCATACACCCAGAGACACAAAGGCACCTATATTCCTGCCTCAGAAGATATACCTGGCTAGTTATACAGGGTATAGTCAGGTACTAAAAATAACTAGACCAAAATTCCAATCGCAAAATAAAGTCTATTCACTGGCAGCCATGTAAATCCACCCCAAGGTGTGATATGTTGTGCATATACTTTAAATCAATAGTTTCGATTTATCACCTGACATCTCTTAGATGATGTATGGGACTAAAATAAGCTCTTGTTGAAATGACACTTGAATTGAAACTAACTTGTGACACACCAAAGACCAAAATTAAAAGGGATGACCTAATCTGTGATAATATGGTTCATGAAGTTCTATATCAAACTGGTTTTTGAATTAATCAAATTAAACTGAACTTAATATCAACAATTTCTCCAAACTGACAGCAAGTAAATATATTGTGTGGGTTTGTGTGTGTGTTCAGTAGCATTTTATGGCACCTCAGCAACACTGTGCCTATATGGTGGCAACTACCGGCAAAGTTCAAAAGTTTTACAAATGAAATGCACAAAACTTTAGGAAGATGAACCCTTGCAAATAAATTGAGACACTAAGAACAAGATAAAGTATGCAACATAAAGAAGGCAAAATTCTTTAAAATTTATGTGAAATCAAAGACGATAGTGCATGTAACTTAATTAACCAAATGTATGGAACAATAGGTTTGAATAACATACACAAACACATATATATTTCCTAAATGGAAAAAAAAACATGGTTCCAAATGTGACAATTTGCCACTATGGCAATATCATTTTTCTCCAATGATATATTTAAATATCTTGCTGTGAAATATATAATAAATATGACATATTTGGCAAAAAATTTTATTGCTGACAATGTGCTGGCTGCAGAATTGCCACTGTGAGCTACCACTTTTTTGTTAAAAGACTGGAGACATCCTGGAATCAGACCAGGCAATACTGAAAAATATTTGACTGATAGGGATCAATAAATTCCCAATAAAATATTTGACAGATAGGGATCAATAACTTATTCTGAAGACAGATTCCATTGAAGATCCAATTACCAGCGCGTAGCAAGTTTACTGCCAGTGTATTTTCAGTTTAGGTCTAACATAAACAGTTTTATTTCAGGTTTCCAGGGCAACTATATTTTTTAAATACTGATCCTATGAATTCTTCCAAACATAAAAAAAGAAAAAGAAAACTGAACTTGTAGATTTTCTGAATGTTGTGAAGCTGTCTGGATTTAATTTTGTTCATAAGCAACTGTCAAAGACATCGACATTAAGATACTTATTAATTCTCCCTCTTTTTTTAATGTTCATACTGGAGATAGACTAGAAAATATAGTCCAATAATGGCTACCTCTGCATGCTGTTCACTGATTGTGGTCAGCTTCAAATTTACAGCAAGTTATAAAAATATCAGACAAACATAATTATATTAGTAAACATATATATATTGTACACCATCATGTTCTTCAGTAATATTAATGAAGTCTTCTTTCGAAGGAATATAATTAAGTCATGTGCCTTGGTTAACTTTGGAATACAATGCATAGAAACAAAATCAGCAAAAAAGAACTTATTCGACCAATACAACTTTCTCTTGTATGTAACTGGAAACATGCATTATTTTTTAAGGCCTGTGCACAAGTATCTTTCTTTCACATGAATTATATTTTTCTTATGTGTGATTTAGCTTGCATTTTATTGTCAGAATTTACTAATTATTTCAAACCTTTGTCATCCATGTATTCAGCCATCAGACACTACCACTGCCAGCTGGTCTCCTGATATTTAATGATAAGACTACAACCTTTGCAGAACTATAGACAACATTGTATTGAATTTGGGTACTTTACTCACTGACTATTTAGGTAGCCAAGTGCTAATTACTGATGTGCTTGAATGGATTAATGAGTTCCCTTTTGTTCCTATGCACTATCCAGCAAAACAACAGCCACAGGAATGGACTTGGTGCAATCATTTGGTGGAAAACACCTATAATCAGTTGTTACGTATAATTTAATTACTTGTACACACAAGTTTAGTTTTTAAATTCTTTTTTAATTTATTTTTTGTTTCATTACATTTTACTGTAATGATTATTTTCACGGGATTTGATATTTTTGAAAAAAATATCAGTCTGATTAGAATGTAAAAGTATGACTTAAGCACTATTTTTACCTCACTTTGGTTCATAGATTTTGCAAACACTACACGAAAATGATTGGCTTTTACCAAGGTCATTTTCGGCCCACGTGTTAGCTGAATTGTAAACAGCCTTTCTTTTTTTTTATATATATATTTCCAGCGTGAGAATCTGATTTTTAGATAGGGCTATTCGGGCCTACGTGATAAATAGCATTTTTTTATTGCACTGTTCAAATTAGTGAATCACACAGCCATCACGTGAGCCACCATGTGATCTAAAATCGTGTGTTTAGTAGACCCAATCAGTCGTATCTTACACCTTGAGGGTACAAGGTGTTTCTATTGTTGATGCCGGCTTGTTCTGAAGTTCATCTATTTTTTGGGATTTAAGAATTTAAATTCTCTAGAAAACAATACAAGTGCTTTTCTTTATGAAAATTCTGGGAAAAAGACATTCAGTGGAAATTTATTCTGGAATTCTAAACAGAACATTATAAATTGTGTTTCAACGAGGAATTGTTGCCATCAGTACAACGACCTCATCTGACGTCATCGCCTTCCATATTGGAACGTCATCAAGATTCGAACCTGGATTCAATTAGAACTGTTTAGTGATAGGACTTATATTTTTCAATTCTAGGATTAATATTTGGATTATATTCACAAACCGTAAGTCCTATTTCATATTTTTTATCTTGTTTTCTAGGGAAATAAATTATTTTGTTAAATTTACAAAGCTTGTTGACTTCACTCTCTTCTTTTGTTACATTTGTATGAGCCTACACGTAACACAGTTGTTTTTGTTTATTTAAATTTATGGAGTATTTGTGAACACCACACAATACAAACCAAATAAAACCACTTCTTGATCATGTTTATCATTTCTTTGAGAATGCACCAATTGGAAAGTAGCCAAGACAAACCCAAGGAGTATCTGATCATGTGATTTTATTTGAATGTTTCACAGTGACTGAGTACTTTTATTTCAAACGTCCACAGAACATCTGGATCTTGGCCTATTCCTACAATTTATATGGAACACATGTTTCATAATACAATATTGAGTATGCTTACCACAAAAGCAATATGTTCACAGCATTTTACCAAATACTAAAAATCAAACTCTTTTGTATATTTTGAATGCAGTTAAAAATTTCTGTATTTGGTTTTTAAATCAATTTATCTTGCATAAAATGCACAAATACATTGCCCATCTAGAATTTCACAGCTCTATATTGCACAGTTTAAATGTAAAAGAATCCATGCATTGAATTCACTAATAATCTTAACAGAACTCATCATTTAAAATAAATCTATGGTAAACATGTTTTAGAGAACCTCATACACAGAAAACATTTAAGTCAAAGAATGTGTTCTCTGTTGTCTGGAAAAGAGCTTCATCTTTACTAGACATTTTACACAACCCAAAGTATATATACCAACTCAATGGAATTAAAACTGTCATTGTCAGTTGATTCCTAATTTGCTGTGTTATTAGATGGATACAGTTAGCTAATAAAACTAACAACATATGACATGACAGACAAATTGCCAGTCTAACAACAAACAATAACCTGATATGATTTGTTCACAGTGCAGTGTAATATGTCAGATTTGTCCACACACACTCAGTTTTGAAACCAACAAAGCACTGTTTTGTAACTGACAGTACACTAGTAATGCTAAAACACTGAAAATACATTGATAGTACACTTGTTTTAAACTGAAAATATTTTGGTAGATGGCAGCAAATAAACAACAGCATGGATCGTTTAAGAATCAAACCTGTCTGATTCAAGGAATGGGCTTTTAACTGAATTGGATGAATCAGCAACCATATAATCCATTTTAAATGAATAAAGGAAGCAGATTCACTTAAGATGTTCCATGAAAGCAAACATCATAAATAGTTCTGATTATTGAAACACAAGTATGTCTTTAAATGTAAATTTATATCAACTCATAAGATGTATACTTAATACAGCACACACACACACACATATATATATATATATAAACAAGCCAATTCAAATACTTGTGTAGTTGCAATGGATTGTTTGACTCTGCCTACCTAGAAAACATATCAGAAAGTAATGACCTATCTTAATACATGGAAATGAAATCAGCTCTTATTTTTACTCCTTTCAGTTTTTTTTAGGTCTCTTTATTACTAATGATTATATCTTGGTGATGAGACCAATTATAGTCAATTCTAATTCAGATGTATTCCCCACTAAACCAAATTCCAGTATTTAGCTGAAACATTATCATTCAAATTACATACAATATCACATCAAAAGACCAAGGATTTAACAACATTCATTTACTTATTTCATGTTCTATCATTAACAATAAACTTCATTCTGATGATCTGACTAAAGTTAGAAATTAAAGCCAATCAGATGAATGCAGAATTGTTATTAGCTAATGAAATACCCGAAAGAATACAACATGTATTTATACAATATTGTGAGAGCATCAGACTCAGAGTAATTAACAAGTATTGATAACTAAAACATTCTACCACATACATGAAGACATGGAAGAAGTTGTTGCGCTGAAAGAAAAGCCTAAATACGTAAAAAAAAAATAGAGAAATTTCTTAGTTTCTTTTATGAAATGTTGGATCACATTAAATATATACTTGCTCATCTCAAGTAATTGAAAGGGGTTGTCCATTAATATTGAAGATATATTGACATTGTACAATGTACCCACTGTATGGTTCCTGATAACAATATATTTGGTTTAGTGTAAATGATGTTTTCCAGCTTCTGCTTGAAAGCACGAACAATTGTTGCTAATGAATACTGATGTTTTGGGTGATCATTTAATCAACTACAACTTTAATGAAATCAGCTGCAACCTAACTGAAGTCTTGAATGTGAAGTTTATACTAGTCTCTCATCTTGATAGCAATTGGCTGGAACATTTTTTTAAGATTCCTCATTAAGCATAACATAAAGGAATAGACTAAGAGTCTTTCCCATTTGTTTCCTCCAAATTCTGTCATATGCTGCCCTACAAATGATTTTTCCATTAACACCATATTTTGTTCACGCTGACTACAGTTATACCAAACAATATCCCCTATACTCCAAATCAAAGGTCACATAATGGTGAAATAAACAAGATCATCTGACTTTATCTCAATTTTTAATTTCAACTCTGTAGCATGCTTCTTTTCCCAAAACTTTTAAAGTTTGTTACCGTATGTGATTAATGGAATTCTCAAAGAGATAAGCCCAGGTATTTATGAGAAGAGACATTTGTAATAAGTGTATCATTAATAAATAGTTGTGGGTGATCTTAATTTCAAGATTTTCTAGACATCTTCATCCAGTCAAACACATATGATCTACTCAAAAACTGCTTTTATGTAGGTCTTCCTTTAGAATACCCACCCCCCAAATATAGGATCACCCATGATGCATGGTAATGAAGCAGCTAGTATGTATATCATCAGCAAACAGTCTTACACTTGACTGAACATCAGTGGCAATATCATTAATATAAACTAAAAATAATAGTTGTCAACTATAGAACCCTGAGGCACACCAACCCTGATATTCTGCTGATCAGATTTGAAGACTATTGTAATAACAGAATTTTTTAATGCACTTTTCTTATTTTCAAGTTTACAAAAAAGTTCTGGATAAAACAATATCATTTTTTAAATACTTGAATAAATTTAATGAAAAAATAAAAAGTGAACAAGATTTTTAAAAATTAAATTGACTTTATATAAACCTTTAATTTTAATAAATTTATGTTTCTAATACATGCCCAACAGAAGAACTGCACTGGCAAATTTAGATCTACATGATATTCATTGTATCTACAATTTCATGTAAACCCTGTTCATGTTGACCCTAATCTGCTGACACACAACACAAACCTGATGGTGAGATATTATGTGTCAGAAGGATGCGTAATGCTGAGCTAATTTCTTCTGTGGGTGAAATTTAACAATGTGACAGAAGGATGATGCTGATCTAAGTATACTGAGGATGAGATATTACCATGTGATGAAGGGGTGCACAATGTTGATCTAATATCTTCTAAGGGTGAAAAAAATTCAAAGTAATGGAGGTGTTCACAATGTTGATCTATTTTTAATAGAAACTCTAAGAATACTATACACTCTCTCTGTGTGTGTGCATGCATGTGTGTGTGTGTGTGTGTGTGTGTGTGTGTGTGTGTGTGTGTGTGCATATGTGTGTGTATGTGTGTGTTTGTGTTTTCAGGGCTCAGAATTAAAATTTGTCCTTTTTGCATTTTTTCTGAAATTGAAAAAATATAAATTTGCAAAATTCTATTTCAACTAGCAGCTATCTGTATTGCTAGTTACTGTTATCAAAATGTATTGTAAGTCAAACTTTTCTATCAATTGCAATTATAACATTGATTATCATATTCAAGTAAAAAACAAAAATATATGTATACAGTGTAACTGTTCTTTCTTATTTATAACCCATGACTGTATACAGTCTAAAACATAACTAAGTCTGAACTTCAGTCGGTATGAAATGGGTATGCATTTTCAACCCAAAAATATGTAATATAATGCAAATGACAAATAAAAACAGTATCATCAGATTAGTATACTACATGTCCCATATGGAATCTTTTTTGATAATTTCACCACCTCCACCACCCAAATATTTAGACTTTACAATTACTAGTCTGAAATGGAACCGTCACATTCACAAAATCTGCACAAGGAAAATTTGGGGTCTATTAAAACATAACTTGTCCTCTTGTCCACAAAGGCAAATGAACTAGCTTTCAAGGTTAGCTGGAACTATTTTAGAATATGCTTCGACAGTTGGGGATCCCCTTTCACATGCATTTACTGTATGAAACTTGAAAAAAAATCTAGAACCAAGCAGACAGATGTGTTATAACTGACTATGACTTACACCAGAAGTATGACCTCAGTATTAAAAAAAAAAATGTCTTTAAGGCCTTTAAACCAATATAGTTTTGGAAGACAGGTTAAAAACTTTCAATAAAATTCCCTGTAAAATTTGACCAAAAGTAAAAAGTATAAATCATCAAGAATATATATATATATATATATATATATATATATATATATATATATATATATATATATTGCACCATGGTATATTACAGTATTTCTGAACAAACGATACATACCACAGTATACCACAATTTATATTATGTACCTATAATTTCATGTTCTAGAGCAGGTGCCTGATCAAGGCTTTTTTAAAAAAAATCTGTCAATATCTGGAACAAATATATCACACCAATATATAGGAAAACAACTGCATATTATATTCCATACATTATTTGAAAAAATTATTATCTTGATATAAAAGAAAATAAAAATTGCTCAAAAGAAAATTGTCCCCCTCCCATTACCTAACAGTGGATGAATTTGCTATGTACATGTTAACAGTTGTACAAGCTGTAATCTAAAAACTGTACGGAAAGTGCGATGATTAAGCTTACACTATAGCTGACACCCTGTGAAAGACTGTAGACCTGAGAGCTTGTTGATAAAAATATAGAAGTGTTGACACTGAAACCTACAATTTACTAGCTAGACTATTGATTTTATACATAGTAACCTTGGAGTGAGATGCCAACACCCTGGCAAATTATTTCTTAGAGACTGCCATAAACATCCAGTAAAAATAGAACACACTTGCTCAATAAATGAGAAAATATTTAGTGGACATCAAAAACTTAATAAATTTCAATCTGAAAACAAGTCCTCTCCTGAAAATCTTAGGATGATTCACTGTCATACAAAGGAATGAATGTACTTAACACATTAACATACACTAGTAAATAACTAAAAAATGACTTCTGGTTTGGTTTTTGGGTTGTTTTTTTTTTTTTAAATTCAAATTTTTTTCATAAAGCCAACTTGGCTCAAATATCTTTCACAGCAATCCATTTGGCCACCACGTTGTGACATGGGTAAAGTGTCTAACATGTGATTAAAAGATCATAAATTTAAACAATTTTGAAAAATTTAAAATTAATTTGTGACAAATAAATGTTTTGTAAACAATAAGTAATTTTTGAATTACTGTATCATGAAAAGTTCAAACATGCTGTAAATACCGTAGAATTCATAACAAGATTACTGTGGAGTTTCTGTACATTTCTTAATGACAGAAACATTACCAATGTACCAGTATAGTGAAAAAGTACTATGGTATATACCACTGGAAAATATTACCATGGTTTTACTAGTAATACCACAAACAGTTAATTTCAAGCCCTGCTGTATGTATGTACGTATGTATGTATGTATGCACGCATGCATGTATTGGGTTTAGTTTCATGGCACATCAGCACAATCCTGGCTAAATCGTGCCAAGTAAAAGTAAAATATTAAAAGTATATGGGTTAAAAGTTGATAAATAATTCCGAATAAAAGAAAAAATGTACTCTTAACAAAATGAAAGATAAAATGATTTTTTTTAAAATCTAAGAGATATATAAAAAAAAAAAATGTATGGTAAGTTTAAATAGGCCAAGTCCATAAAATACATGTATAGGATCAAAATTTATAATATGAGCCACATTTAATAAATGATTTTTTTGGTGGTATGTCATCTAAAATTTCTTCACAGATCTGACCTGAAAAAGCTTCTGTTTTACAGGGTGGACAAAAAGAAGGGATTGCACCACAAGAGTCAAATGAATTATTTATCAACAGGTTCTTTACCATCACTGAAACCTATGTGTGACCAATTTTGTTACCAATTAATGTGATGAATGGGCTGATAAAAGAATTGAACAAACATGGGTTTCTGACAGTGGATCTTCATCTCTGCAGTTAAAAATATTTTCTATTGTCCTCCAACATAACCAATAATGAACAGTAACACATACAAGTTAGTTTGCAGCAGGAATACGAGACCCCCTCCCTTCATTGACCTTTCAGATCTTCAAATTAGACCATGGCAAAAAATTTATACGTCAAAGTCATCAATTGGACAAACAAGAAATATGCAAGGACCAGATACTGTAAATAGGCTAGATTACTGAGGAACTAGCTAGTTATAATGGCCTTTTTAACAATATCAGCATCTTTTCTTAAGGTCCTAGCTGGTCAATACCACGATTGGGAATATGAAGTCAGACATTTTCAAACTGCAGTCCAATACAATTAAGTCCCTAAGAATAATGATACCCACCTTATAACACATGGGTCTGGTTACCGTATGCATCAAAATGGGAAAATGAATAGTTCAATTACTGCTTTTTGAATTTACTTCAATTTCTGACACTTCTTTGCTGACGAGATGAATGTGGTGTCAACTATTCCTTATTTCTGTGTTTTTGTGCACAATTATAAAACAGCTTCTTTTATCTTCATTGTAAGGCAGCCTCAATATAACCTTGACAAAAACTGGATATAACCCTGATATAAGCTTGAAATCACAGTGGTCACTTGTATGGCTTCCATGAAAAATATTATAAAGATGAAATAACTTCCTTTATTTGAAATTACACAAATAAAGTAAAAAAAATTAACATGAACTCATATAAAATCATTTTTAGTTAGTGCATGTGTGCAATTTGTTGATAAATGCTAGATACAACAAAGCTGTCTCTGGGACCCCATCTCTGCAAGCCTTGCTATAAATTAATGATTTATAATCTCATAAACTATTTTGTCCAAAAAGAATCACATGCTTTTAAGATATCCAGGGTTTGCTCTAGAACTGAAAACTTAGCAGGGAAAATTACCCTCTTCATTTGAAAAAAGTGCAAAATTTTCTAAATATAGGATGAATTTGATTAAGAAATAAGCTAGTGCTTCAAAATATGGGCAAGATTTTCATGCATTGGTTGATTTTTTGTTGTTGCAATTTTTGAGAAATTAATGTACGTCCTGCAATCGCCATCTTAGAATAGACCCTGTCAATCATGTAATACAACATGATCTATGCAATATCTGTTCATTTAAGTAACTTTAATTGTGACTGCATGTCAATTCAGAAAGTCAGAATTTAAGAGCAGTCAACTGGAGTACTTTCTGTAAAATGTTTTCTGAATTGGATTTCGTCAATGTTACATTCATACAATGGTTGGACTGAAACTGAGCATTTTAAAACGTTGAAATGAAATACAGTATCTCAATAGCTACTGATGGTAGCACATGCATTAATTTTCAATTCTGACAGTCAAGTATAAAACATTTCTAAAAATTCTGATAGCTTTTATTCATAGTGGGAACTTATATTTTTATGACTATGGCTACTGTTGGGTTTGATTTAATCCCAATTTTCAACTCAAATATATTTTTCAGAATTCAAGGCTTGGCCTGGATTTAACCGATTTTGTTGTTTAAATCTATGCCTGGACCTGAATCCACAAAATAAACTGAGTAATCTGATTGGAAGAAAAAAAATGACTTAATTTATGTCTGACCAAAGAAAATAACTTAGCTGAAACTTAAAAAAATTTTATACATTTTAATGAAATGTGCAAAAGATTTTCAGCCAGTAACAAAAATGGAACATAAAAGGGTCTCACAAAATGAGGTCTCACATACAAACCATGTCAAGATGTACCAAGAATCTAAATTTAAGAACTGTAACCCCTAAAAATCTCAACACACAATCCTAACACTGACCCCACCAACCCCAGTTGAAAACTAGTACAGCAGTGAGTGTACCTAAATTGTATGTCTCATTCTCTTAGCTGTTGCTAATATTGGTGATACAAAATAAGAAAACTAGTGGTACATATGCATGTATCAAGGCTGGCACAAGGCAACAAGGCACCCTGTGTGAAACAGTTGGTGTCCCACCACCTTCAATAAAATATCTGCTAATAAGAAAGCTCATAGGAAGTTGGTATAAGTTATGACCAAATAAGACTTTTCACATGAAGGAAAACAATGGTTTTAATCATTTTAGCTCCCTAATGTCTGATTCTTGCATCCACTTTCTTGTCCAATTTGGTGCACCAATGAAAATGGTTCCCTGTGCAAAGCACACTGCTTACATATAGCTTGCACCAGCTCGTGTGTGTGTGTGTGTGTGTGTGTTTGTGTGTTACGTATAGGCATTTAACAGCATCTCAGTACAATAATGGCTAAATGCAACTAAAAGTAAAGTTCTAAAAACAAGATCAAATATTGAATACATGGGCAAGTTTATGTCGGTTACTATGCTCACATTTTCAAATGATAATTTAAAATATTACAAAATCATCAAAATCAGCACTGCATTTTTATTTCAAAATATTAAAAAAACCAAAGATACATTTTTGAATATGACTTGTTTATTACTTGGTCCTTCCAAATAGCATATCATGCAGTGTTGAATGTGCCATTAAATCCAACCTGGAATACTCACATCTTTCTAACTGAAATTATTCAGTTATTGCAATACAAGTTTGCCAACCTGGTTCTGAAGCTACCTTTATAAATACTCTTTATTATGAAACAGAATATATTACCAGAGTACTAAAAGAACAATGAATCATCATTCATCCTAATTTAAGCTTTATGATCCAAATCAATCTTTGAATAAACAAATCATCCTCTCTAAAGCAAGACCGCATTATTATTATCATTATTGTTTTATCTACTGTCAAGTACAAGACCAATTACATTGCACTTTGTTCCATGTAGGCTCGTACAATAATAACCAGAGAAAAGAGTGAAGTCAACAAGCTTTGTATATTTTAACAAAATAATTTATTTTCCTAGGAAACAATGTAAAACTTGGAAAATAGGACTTACAGTTTGTGAATATAATCCAAAATTTAATCCTAAGAATGAAAAATACAAGTCCTATCACTAAATAGTTCTATTAGAATCCAGGTTCGAATTTCGATGACATTCCAATATGGAAGGCGATGACATCAGATGTGGTCCTTGTACAAAAAGCAACAATTTCTCAATTGAATCGCAGTTTATGTTTCCGAATAATTCCAGAATAAATTTCCACTGAATTTCTTTCTCCCAGAATTTATAAAACAGTACAATCATTTGGTTTTCTAGAGAACAAATTATTAAATTCCAAAAACAAATGAACTTCAAAAACAATCTGGTTTCAACAATAAAAACCTATCGAGCCTTCAAGGTTTCAAAAATACAACTGACTGACAAGCGCTCAGAAAGGGTATTATATCCACCCAAATTATCATCCAGTTCTCGCGAGATAGATTATGTGGTCTCTTAACACTTGAACAACGCAATAGGAAAAATGAAATTTGCCACGTAGCAAGAACCTCTATCTACTCTCACTCTGAAATAAATTTAAAAATAAAACATTGTTTATTCAGACTAGATGAAATGACCTTGGCAATAGCCAATCGTTTTCGTGTACTGCTTACACTACCACGGACCAAGGTGAACTAAAAATATTACTAATGTAACACCTTTTACGTCTTAGATAAAAAGAATTACTGAAAGAAAATATCGAATCCCGTGAAAATAATCATCACAATAAAATGTAATGAAACAAAAATAAAAAAGAATTTTAAAACTAACACACAAGCAATTTAATTACATATACGTAACAACTTGGTGGGGGGGGGGGACATTCCAATTGGATAATGACCACTGAATTAATGAAAAAATTATGTTCTGGTTCAAAGTGCTGAAGAAAGAAGGTCAATATGGCATCTCCAATGTTAACATGTTCTTCTTGGAAACACAAATTAACATCCATGTAACCAAATGAGTTGCGTGAAAGCAAAGTTTTAAAATTACTGTTGCAACTGCAGCCAAAAATGTGCTGTTGTAAATGGTTCTGTGAGCACCTAATGACATCTCATAGACAGGTAAAGGAATTTGTATTAGAGGAATCTTCTATATTTCTACACTGAATAGACTAAAGCTAATGCCAACAATGACTAGCTATAATATATTCCCATGTTTTTATTTACCTTCTATACAAATAAACACACTCTTGATCCTGACCCTCTGGCCACACCACTGGGGTCAAAAACGAAAGCGATATGTCTTCCTGCCATGAATCATATATAAAGTTTGTTATTAATCTAAACTTTTACCAGCATAATCAAATGAACAATAAATGCATTGTCAAAATTTTTGTACACTGAACCACTGACCCCACCCCACCTGAGTTCCAGCAATTCCTGCGGGAAAGGAATCAAAAACCAAACCCATCTTGCAAATCAGATTGTTACAATTAGTGGCCAAATCATGAACCAAGTGGGGTAAACTGTTGCTATCCAGTGGTATAGGAGTATGTAGATTTTTGTTGTTGTGTGGCTTAATGCCATTTTTCAGCACACGATAGGCTATACATGGCAGCCAGTATTAATGGTGGAGGAAGAAACCGGGAAATCCCCGGAAAGAACCACCGACCCACGAGAAGCTACTGGCAAGCTTTCTCACATATCCACATTCACTGAATCCTAGACTCGAACCCACGCAGACAGAGGTGAGATGGCAGTGATCCGTAACGGAGAGCGCTTCAGACCACTCGGCCACTCAGGGCCCCGGAGTATGTAGAGTTAAAACAAGTTACAGACAGGCAGACAGATGGCATCATAATATCCACTACATCAATGTGTATGTAATACAAATTAAGAAGCCTGTCTGGTAAATTTCTTGAAACTCTTGGGTAGGCTTCACAATGGATGTCAAAATGCTGGAGCCCATGCAGTCCATGCAATGGGTGTGATGCATTCACTTCATGTTGAATATATTAGTAAAAGCATAATGAACCATGGGTCACCTTATTCCTTCACAATAACAATGCTCCATTCCATAAAATTTCATGTTACGTTTGCACTCCTAATTCTAAGTAATAAATAAGTCAACAAACGAATTTGGCACAGTGTTAAATTGGCAATCAAGAGACTGCCAACTGAAGGAAATTATGAACAATAAATAAATCAAAAGATTAATCTCTTCTGAGTATTGAATGAGGGTGGTCAATATGGCATTCACACTATCAACATCTTCGGTGCTGCAGCGGAAGCAAGCCAAAGGGACATTCTCCAATCCCAAATCCCTGGATATACAACTGGTTAAAATTCATGATACAAATGGGCAATATAAATGTGGATTAGTACCAGAATACAAACACAAAACATTCTTACAAATTAGTTATAAACAACATTCACTTTAACTAGTCTACATGTCAAGCTCTCACTGAATAATCATCAAGTCCACAAATTCTTCTATGAGCATGAAAGTGTGCTTCAAGTGATGTATTACATCAGTATCATTCTTCTTTTTGAATTTGTCAAGTTCTACTTATATGTCCTTTTCTGATCTGACATGCTCTGAAGTTTTAAAAGATTCTCTGCTCTAACCCTTTTGAATCATGTAACATCTACGAACAATAGCAATAAAGCCTCTTTTGCTTAACATCTGGTAACATTTTCTTAAACATATAGACTGGTCCACTACCTAAATATATTATTCATTTAATGAATCCATGAAACACATTTTTAAATTGAAGTAGTGCATTTTTTGTGAAATGTGTCATATACAGCTTCTATAGATAAAAAAACAAGGAAAGCACATTTATGTCTAGGTACTCATATGCTATTCTTAAGTTGCAGTCTTCATTTTTAAAATATTCTCAAATATATATTTGTGAGATTTAAAAGATGATGATAAAAATGAAAACGTTTGAATTTCTTGATTTTTATTTTATAATGTAGCAAACAAATGTGATTCAGATACAAGACAGAGAAAGACATAATAAGGTGAAACAATCATAATTAGGTGAAACAAAAGCATAATGATTACACCAAAAAGTAATGATTGGCATCTATGCAATCCATCAGTTTTGCTTTAACTATTCTCTGAGATTCGAAAAATAAAACAAAAATTACATGAAAGAAAAGAAAACACAAAAACTGGGCTTATATCTTTCCTATTTAAAACACTCTTACAAGCAAAAGTAAAAATTCTGTTCAGCAATCTAATATGCAAATAAATGCATTGTCACTACCCTGTTTCTGTACCTATTTCATACACAGACACATGCATACATACATACATACATACATACATACATACATACATACATAAACATAGTTTAATGATTCTCAAATCTTCTCTTTTCTCTCTCTATCCATCCACAATCTTTCAATACGTATTTCCATATGGGACAGACATGCATCACAATAACTCAATAACTCATTTTTGTGCATGGATGCAGGAGGTCACAGGTTCAAACCCCAGCCGAGTCATACCAAAGACTTTGAAAAATGGTTCTAACAGTTGCCTCGCTTGGTGCTCAGCATTAAGAGGTTAGTGTTAGGACTGGTTGGCCTGGTGTCACGATAATGCGACTGGGTGGGACATCATGCTACACGTCTGCAACATGATGCCCCAGTGCTAAACATCACCATAAACTGTCACAATGCAGACATCATAGCGATATGACTGAAAATTTTTTAAAGCTACGTTAAAAATCTCAATCACACACACACACACACATTTTGTGTGCAACCATATTTTATTAATGTTCCTTTTAGTTGTTATTGACATAAACAGAGTACTTTTCTGAGAGAAAATAAAACTTGAAAAACAACAATGAAAGTTAAATGGTCAAGATTTTAAAATTCTCTAGAAGAAATATAAAATAAAAGAAATAAGGTAAAATTGGTAAACTGGCACATAGCATCATGAGATAATACATTTTCTCAAATTGGCAGACTTTAAAAAAAAATAACAATAATCTGTCCACAGTTTAATTATACGTGCCATGGCCCAACTCTGGGAAGAACAATGGGTAAAGAATAATACTGAAGGAACGGTAGTACAATGTGTATGTCATCATGCTATATTCTAAATACGAATGAATTTAGCAGATGGTTAAATAAGACAGAAGTATCTGGGGATTATAAACTGTCACTATAGCTGTCCTACCATCCACCCGCACACAGATGAAAGGACTACTGTACTTGGATGCTACATTCACCATCTTTCAGGCATATAAATGTCTGCAGTGACTTAACTAATTTAAATCTTTGCTTTGACCAGTTACCCACCCTCCAACAAACCCCAGTGGTTTAAGTAAAAATCATACTTGTTCTTGCAGATGTTTAACAAAATCATACTATCATATATATTTGCTAATAAGTCCAACTACAAACAACAAAATCCCTGATCTGCCATTACTGCACCAGCGTATCTGGGACTATGCTGTTTTAATAGGTGTAATCAGTAAAACAAGCAACACAGACCCTGATCTACCAGTGCATTATGCAACTGCAGATCAGTGTCTATGTTGTTTACAGATGGACTTCATTTATTAGTGATTATATACAGTAAGTTTGGTAAATTTCTGACTAGCAGATTGATTTACATAGGGACTAATGGGACAGACAGGAGGGTATTACAAAGCATGGTGACAGAAAGCAGATGGATTAACAGACAAGGTACCTAAAAATTTCTTTTACATTTTTATTTGATTCAAAATAGATATATAGCCTAATCTAGTTAAACCCCAAGCTGTCTGAAAATGAGCATGTTACATTCACTACACCTACATGCATGCCAAAACGACACAGTTGCACCAGGACCTGGTTTGCCATTTTACCATAATTTGTGGCACCATGCATTAATTCCTTGCCACTGCACTACTAACTCATCAAATTTTTAAAAAAATAGCTATAATTTTATGAGTAATGGTTGCTCTCTTCCATTCTTAAAATAACTGATTGGACTTCCAATGCTAGAAATAATTTCAGAATCATTTTACCCCTAAAATTGCATTAGAATAAGAATAACTTTTAAGACTGAATTATTCATGGAAGAGATTTCCTTAAGCATCCTTTTCTGGATATTTTCTTTTTAATGATACTATGCCTACAATAGCTTTTCCGACTGAAAGCCCTGACATTGATTTTGTTCCCTTACTGGCTGCAGCAACGTCATCTTAATTTGGTCTTGTCAAGCTCTGCATCCCATTTACCATAAGAAGCTTGTTAGCAAGATTGTATACAAACCCACTCAATATAGGGGAATAAAACCTGCCTACCACATATACCCACTTATCAGTTGGGTCCAAAAGGGAACAACTGAGATCCTGATTTGCTGTCACATAATGCCCCAGCATATCAGTGTCAATGTTGTTTGTTCCCCTGATTACTCTTCCTGACAAACTGCATAAACCCTGATTTGCTGGTGTATAATGCAATGGCAGATCCATGTCTAAGCAGTTTGACCCAAGTTTTGAGTACAGATGGTTACATATCTGTATGTATATATAGATGACCTGAATACAATATCAGGCCAGTACAGCTGGGGTTTCGGTTTTTTCTTCAATTTTTCACACTTTGTTAACCTTTTGGACTTTGCACTTCTTTCTAAGCCAGATTAGGGTGCACTGAATTTAGTCAGGCTAAGTCTGCACAAATACTCTTATAACTTTTAATTTTTTTTTATGCAACATAAAACAACAACCAGTGATGAAAAATAGGGTTCATTGGTGCAGTCTAACTGGACATTGGAAGCAGAAAACAGTTAAGACAAAAAGGTCCAACATCTTTAACTATTATCCAACAAGTATTAAACCTTGGCAGAGCTGTCAAGGGACAGTATATGTGCCACTCTTGCTCTAGAATGATCACAACATAACGGATTTGTTAAATTTAACGAGACACTAGCAGTTTGCAGGGACAAAGGACCGCTGGGATTCAATCAGGGTGCACCACTAGACCTAGCGATTCACCCAAAATTTAAACAATTACCCCTATATATGACATTTACTGTTGACCCTGTAGACCTCCATCAAAAGGAATTTTTCTTCACTTTCATAAAATGCATTACTGTGCACAGCATGATGATAATTGGATCTAATGCAAACCAGATGCAATGACCTCTATGAAAAAACTTGAACCAAAACTTCTGATTTGATAAACGGCCAATCAAATGGACAGACATTTTGAGAGTTAGCATGGTTCGCCATTTGCAGCACTGACCGCACAGAGACAAAACTGACAGTTTTATTCCACTTGCATTAATACCTGTGTTGATGCCAATGAACACTGCAGACAAGGAACTGTCAGTCCATTAGAAAAGAGTACCATCTGAATCTATGTATATAAAAATAAATGTAATCTATGTATGTAGTGATCACTGACGGCAAAAATTAAATAATCTATGTATATAGTAATCATGGTCAGTAATAATTAAAGTAAGATTGATATATATATATATATATATATATATATATATATATATATATATATATATATATATATATATATGGGTTACTGACAGTAACAAAGTAATCAATGCAGAAAGTGACCACTGACAGTAACAAAGTAATCATACATTATATAGTGATCTCTGGCAGTAACAAAAAAATCTATGTATATTGTGATTACAGACAGTAACAAGTAATGTAATCTATGTATACCGTGATTATTGACAGTAACAAGTAATGTAATCTATGTATATTGTGATTACTGACAGTAACAATAAGTAATGCATAATGTCCAGAACAAAACCTGCACTTATGCTACCAACAGGAAAGCGTATCTGGACCTGACATAGTTACACTGAGCCAGATACAGTTGTACTCACAGGAAGGAAAACCACCAGAAAAAAATGAAATCCAGTTGAAACTGCCAGCCCAACTTGGCATTTTCATTCAGCTTTGAAGTATGAAAGTATATTACATATGTACTTACAATGCAAGGACAAAGTATCAAAATTTATGTTTTTCTGAGAGTGCATTAACAAAGAAAAATACATATAACAATACTGCTAAAACTTTTAAAAACTCCATGACATGATTCTGATATATTCACACTATGGCTCCCAAAATGAAATATTGCTCGGTAAACATTGTATACACATCCATCGCCAGGTTTAAATATGACCCAGGAATGTTGGTGACTGGCTAGATCTTTGGCATATGAATCAGACAATGACACTACTGTCTTTTTGGTACATTAAAAATTAACAAATATAAATTCTTTTTATGTGTTTGAGTTAATACATTCACAAGATACTGTAAGTGCACTTTTGCAAAATTCTTTGTCATAGCCTTTGACTTTCATATCATGGCTAGATCACTGAACTTGTCTCTGATGTCAATACATACACCCACCTGCTAAGTTTGATTATATTAATATCATAATTACGCTAATATCTTTGTAAAAAACTGAAGTTTCTAACTGGCATCATTCAGGTATTATTTACATATACTCCTAAACAAATGCAGATTTGTTTGCAGATGATGCAACCTTATATACATCTAGCTCTGACACTAGGTTATCCAAAAGAGATTAGAATCAGACCTAATCTGAGTTCAAAATTGGGCAAAACAAAATAGGATGGTAATTAATGAAGGTAAACAAAATGTATGATTTTAGGGACATCAGAAAGCTACACAAGTTTGGGAACCCAGAACTATCTCTTAGAATAATCATCAGTTAAAAAATGTTAAAAATGTAAAGCTTGGATGTGTGTCTGTTGATAATAATTTACAATGAGATGACCATATTGATAAAGCCTAGCAAAACAATGTCATCCAAAATCACCCTACTCAGCAGAATCAAGAAATATGTACCTATAAAAACTTGCAATCTATACTACAATTCAAATAATCTTCTTCCAAATCTCAGCTCGACTGAATTCATAAACTTCAGAAACAAGCTGTGCGCGTTATTTTAGATGCATCTATTGATCATCCATCAAATACATTGTTTAGAGAACTAAAATGGTTCACAACATACCCGTATGAAAGGATAGATTTTCACAAGGTAGTGCCTATATATAAATGTCTACATCGAACTGCACCAGATTATCTTCAGGATTTATTCAGGCCTTTTTCAACACAGTACCAGTTGAGATCAATGTCACATGGAAACCTTCAAGCAGCAAAACCAAGAACAGAGCAATTTAAAATAAGCTTCCAATACTCTGGTCTAGTTCTGTGGAACAAGCTTCCACTACATGTATATGTAAAATCTGCTGAAAATATTACAGTATTTAAGAAGAGATATCATCAGTATGTATGTGTTTTAAATAGATAATGGAATTTAGTATTTTAATACTGAACACATTAAAATGAACAGTAATTACTGTTATCTTTCATATAATGCACATTACTGTACTCTTCTTAAGAGGGCCTCCAGGGAGAAATCAGAATAGTCCTTGACTAAATGAGTCACCCTCTGTAAATTAATTATTATTATTATTATTATTATTATTATTATTATCATTACATGTATTATTATTATAAACTAAGACTGATAATCTTTCCCTACTTGTTTGTGTTACCATGTTCACATCCCATTTTAGATTTTTTTAAAAACAAAGTCCATAAATCTGACATTAAAACCAATGTTAGAATGCAGACTATCAACTTGTTTATATGGATGCAACAAAATACTTGTTCACAAACTCTGTGATATACAAAAATGCAAGCAGTGTTTTCTCCAGGACACATGTCTGCATAAACATTCAAGTACATGAATTGTGTGCACAAATAATTTGCTTTCAGCATCATGAAACCTTTAACATTTAAAAGTATTAAAAGCTCATTCTGATCAAAGAAGTGGCAAAGGTTGAAGAAGTCGGTACAGGATCACCAAAATGCTGCCTTCAAGACATCCTCCAAGGAAGAATGGTTCTGGCAGGTTTTTCTTTCCTGGGATGTTAACTCAGAGGGTGATGTTTGCTGTGACTGCCCGGTGGAGGAAGTTCCAACCCTCTATTCAAAGAAAGGTGCCTCGCTGATGATGGAGATATGCTATGACAAACGTGTTGTGAAAAAAGACCATGACACATTGACCTCTTACTCTCCTGATGCACCCTTAAAACAAACACATTCATTTGCAGAGTGTTGATCAAGAAGGACAATTTGTCCAGAATCCAATGGCCCAAAAGTCTTTTGCTCTCTGGCTCTATAAAAGCACCCCAATTGGAATCTAACTCATTGGCAAACAGATAGAAGTGAGGTCAGGTGCAAGCACAGGGAGCCAAGTCAGGGACTTGTCCTGATTCACCCACCAGTACAATTGTGATGAGAATCTGGTCCTAGAGGAACAGATGATAAAAAATCTGTATGGTTTCCACCTTGCTGGAAGCAGAAACTGTAGACTGCACATATGGAGACATCCTCAGCATAAAAGGAACCAGATCAGCAGCAGCATTCAAGGTTCCCAATGAGTAACAGTAAGCAGACAAGAATGATTATGCTTGTAGTGCATCTAGAAGTGCCAAGATTCAATCTATGTGATCCCATAGGACCTTGATTAAGTACTGGTTGTAAGGAAGTTCATTCCCATGCAAATGAAATCCTGAGATGAAAAGTTCTGACCTGATGAGGTTGGGGATTAAAGACCCAACCGATTTACTGTGGACAACAACAGAAGAGATCCTGATGGCGGGACTGAACATAGCTGAGCACTGTCATTTAACCAGTGATTGAAATGCTGAGAATCAGGAATCCCTGGTAATAGGAGGTAAGATCCTACTACTACAATAACTTGGGTGACGACTCTAGATATGGAAGCTATTCAGAAAAGCAGAATCTGAAACTGAAAAACTTGATCTTCCAAACAAAACTGAAGGTATTTTCAATGTGGAGGAAATATCTGGGTGTGCAAGTAGGCATCTTGAAGGTCAGTGGAGACAGCCCAATCTGATGGGCACATTGTGTTTCAGATTGAGGAAGTGGTCTCCATCTTGAAATTTTCCTGAAGAAACCAGTTTAATCGGGAGAGATCAATAATGATAAGAAATTTCCCCCTTTTTTTGGTGACCAGGAAAATTAGGGAGTAGAATACAGGAGAATGATCATTCACAATACTCTTTCGTCAAAAAGGTGTACACCTCTTTCCTTAATTACAACATACTGGACTGGTTAAAGAACATGGGGGACCTTGATTGAGGGGGCTGTTTCTAAAACTGAAGTCGGTAACCCTTGCTCCCAATAAAAAGGACCCAACTATCATTCAGCCAGGTGGGGAACCAGAATAGATAGGTCATCAATATCTATTACACTCCGAGCAGAAAAGTGACTGGGCATCACTATGTTCTCTGGTGGAAGTGGCACAGAAGCACTCTTGCCATTTCCCATATCTCATCATGCTGAATAAGGGCTCTATGTGTGCTAGAAGTTCCAGGAGGAAGAGACTACTTGTCTTTCCTGACTGATGATATGCCACCAGTCTTTCTGGTGGATACCATCTTGTGAGGAAGTGATGTTGGGACTTAAGTCAGAGCTTTACTTCTACTCTGGGCCCAGGGTCCAATAGCCCGAAGGGGCATATTAGAGGCAAATTACCCAGACATAGAAGTCCCCAAATACCATAAGGATTCATTGGGATAATAGAAAAGGGAAGGATACTGATCTGATTTACCTAAGGCCGAACCTACTGGGCAGACTACCAATCTTGTACATGGTGTGACTGTGGAGTGAGGAGAGGGGTGAACTCAGTCCAATCCTATCCTCATACCATGAGACCTCCTAGTGATGACCAATGGAAATTCAGCAACTGGTCTGAAATGACTGGTGGATGGTAACCTGTTTTTATATGACCAGTGAGTGGGACAAAATTACTGATGACTGGTCACCATACACTGACCTATCACTTTGATGAACTGAACAGTGTCCGCACTGGTCACCAATCAAGGTCCTGTGATTGGACTGGTCACCAGTCAATGACCAGTCACTACCTGGTGACCAGTCAGGCTACATAGATATGTCAGGGCCTTGTTCATCTTAATCAACATGTAGTGCTACTCCTTTCTCACAAGAGGTTGCAACATGCTACCCAGTGAGTGAGATGAGCGGTACAAAGTTTCTTCCTCTCCAAATGCAGCAACATACCAGAGTGAATGTGAGGAGTGTTCAACTTTTCCTCCCTTTGGAGGAGGGAATGATCTACTCCTTATTCATTCCCTCCTACAGTAGGGGTCTCACCTGTCTCCAAGAGACTCAAAAGCTCCTGGGAAACTGAAATATTCTTCCATATTGAAGAACTAGTCTTCTTGCAGTGTGCCCCTTGTCGGTATACAAGACAGAAACCTGAAATATCAAAAGATGAGCGGGATTTATGCATTCTCTGCTCTCAAAAAGTACATTTGGAATCAGCCAGCTTCCAGTCTTCTTTGACCATAATTTAGAAATGTGGTGCAATGATTCTTTGTGTGTATTTTGAACAAGTAAGGCAATCTGGGTGAGTGTCCCAAGGGCCTTCTTGTGGCACACATCACGAGACTGTTACGATATTGTTCTCTGAACTTTCCTGGAAGAAAACAATGAATAATGACAATATGTTTTACATGTCACACTTCAACTTGCCCATTTTTTATGTGATGTGTACTATATACAACCCCGTGCACAAATTCACCTGTGCACAAGGTAAACAATAAGAACTTCTCTAGTTTCTTATATTAAATTAAGACAATCCATTGTTAAATCTTTATTGAGCGATTGCACAAACACACTATAATAACAATGCAACACGTCATGAGAACAATTTATCAATACACAAGGGTGAAAAAAACGCCAAATTTGGTGTTAAGGCAATTAAAAATAAAATCAACACCCCCACATAATTCCTATATGTTTGGGAAGGGCTTGCACTGCGTTATTTACTTAGCACAAAAAATTTACTAAATATTCCCTAATTAATGCCCTCAGGGATGTTACAATCTCCCCTGGGGGTGGGAACATTTATTTCAGCATAATAATGAAAGCTACAGATTTTTTTTTTATATACTCTTATAATGATCATGTACATCTGGTTATCTTTCTGTCACTGAATTCAGTCATTGCAACTATCTGCAGTTACAATGAACAATCATCGATAAACAAGTTTTCCCCACTAAGCAGCTGGTTGAAGTAGGACTGGTAAGTCTTTGAACTTGCCACCCAGTTACTGTGTCATGTTTAACACAACACATGTGCCTGTAACTTCTGTAATTTATACATAGATATATACATTGTAATTAGGGCTGTTAAATTTTTGTGAACATCTATAAGGTAACCATCGATCCTAATGATTGTTTACCTGGGTATCCAATCAAAGGGAAATTATAATGCCTAAGCTGAACCTCCAGAACTTCCTGTACTGATAAGAACAGGTCTTTTTGTCTCCAATTCTTAAATTTTCTATCTTAAAACGGGGGGGATTAGTTTTTTGGGGGGACATTAATTAGGTAATATACAGTACCTGTAACCATGGTTAAGTGATAATCAATATAAGTTAGAGCTGGGTACCATGAGAAATTTTGTACCATAGTATTTTGGAACAAACCACGACATGTACCATGGTATACCACAATTATATTAGGGACTAACAATTCAATGTTCGGGAGGAGTCTGACGCGTTTTTTTTTGTATTTCCATTTTTCAATAGATGAAAAAATATCTTGCTCTGATTTATAGCAAAATAACATATTATATACATTATATTATTTGAAAAAAAAAAATGAATTATCTTGTGATAGAAGAAAATAAAACAGCTTAAAAGAAAAGGAAAATGAAATGGTCAGTTTCTCATCATACCATATATACTCGCTTGTAAGTCAAGTCCAACTGCAAACTGCACAGACCTAGATCTGCCCTTGCATGATGGACCAGAAGATCTGGATCTGTGCAGTTTTTTTAGGAGTAATCAGCAGAACAAACAGCACAGACCCTAATCTGCATGCATATCACACTATGGCAGATCAGGATCTTTGTTGTTTGCAGTTTGCCTCAACTTATAAGTGAGTATATATGGTAGATGATTTTGCTGTGGCAATTTCAATTGCTGTACAAGCTGTAAAGTAAAAGTCTAAATAAAGTGGGATGATTAAGATTATACTTTAGCTGACACCCTGAGAAATGCATTGTGCTTAGAGTTTGTTGATACAAATAGGAAGTGTTGTGGAAGCCTAACATTACTAGCTACACTGTTGATACAAAAGGAAGGGAAACTTGGAGTTGAATGTCAACACCTGGGCAAGATACTTGTCAGAGAGGGCCAGTAAATAGAAAACACAATCAACAAAAAAATGTTTACTGGAATTGAGAAATTAAGTAAAATTCAAACAGAAAACAACTGCTCTCCTAAAAATCTATGAATGATTCTCATTCATTCAAAGGAATACATGTACTTAACACATTAACATACACCAGTAAATAACTCAAATCTGAAATTGTTTCAAAAGTTGGATTTCATTCAAATATCTTTCCCAACATCCCATTTGAGCACCATTCTGGCATAAGTAACATGTGTCAAGCATGTAATTAAGGATCATAAATATATTTTGAAATATGCAATTTGTGACAAATACAACTGTTTTGTAAAATTATAAATAAAATTTTTTTGAATCTTTTTGTCATGAAAATGAAAACATTCTGTCAATATCAATAAATTCATAACATGATTAATCTGGAATATCTGTACATTCCATACTGTCAGAAACTATCGAAGTACTGATACAATGAAAAAGTACCACAGTAATATCGCACAACTCTTAATATAAGTGTACCATAACCCCTAAGGGGTGGAATACAGTGTAGTTCCCTAAAAGAACCAAATTCTGGAAGAGAATGGGGATTAACTGCAAATGGAAAGTACACAGAGATCATACACGTAACACCGAGATAATACATGTTGAAAGAAGACCACAATGCAGTGCAGCACAACAATTATTAGAAATTTCTCTCTGGTCTCTGATTTAATTCGCATCCATTAACTTATTATCATTAAAAAAGATGACTGTTCTACACATGGACATGAGGTGCACAAATGGATTGAGTCTTATTGACAATTCTCAAGTCTGTGGGTAGATGTATTCACATCAAATGGTTGAGGCTTTTCGACATAAATAATGTGAAAGTTGTGCAGTAGCAACTGGTAAATTATTGATGCTATTAAAAGAAAGAGAGATCCCTCCTAAATTTTCAGCTCTAGGAAAGACCCTCCTGTATAACAATATCAAGAAAAGACATTATTGCAAACAGACATTAAATGAATCACGTCAAGGAAAATACTCTATTACCTGTGCATTGAGAAAGAGAACAGTTTTTAAAACAATTAACTGAATAAAATGAAATGAGAGACATTAAAAAATGCTTGTATTTAACATGCCATCCTGTATATAAACAAGAAATGAAAACATCAAACTGCATCAAACTGCAAAAAAAAAAACCAAAAAAATTAATCAACAGAATGAATCAACAGAGGGGGAAAAAAAAACCACTAACCAACTTAACCATTGCTCCATTGATAAAATCCCAAAATTGCAGGTATATTCATCCATATTCAGTCTGACATATTTTGGAAAACCTAACCCATTCTGACAAAACATGAACATGTCCAAGAAAATGATGTATTTTTTATATCTCCAGGTAATTTTAATTCAGACAGAAAGGTAAGCATAGTATCAAAGTGGTACTTAACTTCAGTTGATGAAATAAAGGCCCCAATGTTTTTCATCTATATGAAGTTATCAAGAAACATGCAACTTTGTGTGTCCAACTGTAAAACCTTACTTATATATGGCATACATTTCCATACTGTCCCAATAAATTATTCAACAAGATCCATCATTACAGATTTATTTTTCATCTGCACTACCAAAAGAAGTCAGAAAGTTGTGTTAAAATAATAACATCACAGTACTGTACAAATGTACAATGTCTTAGTATTTTCCCAATTCTAAACCTTTACTGAAGCTGACAACTTTATTGTTCTTCCAATTGTGACAATTATTAAATGACACTTAAAAGAAAAAATAAATATATGTTTTTTAAAAAAAGGTTTATATCCCACTAAGTCAGCATACAACACTTACCTGTATGCATTCAGTAAATAAATATTACAAACTGCCAATTGTGCCTTATACAACTCCATCCACCTGGGAGCCACACATAAGAACTGACAAATTATGTTAGCACTGATTATTTATAGGACCTAATAAGCCCCACCAAGTTTAGACAAAACAGATTTTAATCAATACGATAAGAGTACTTAAATGACATTATATCCCCTGCCTCACCATATAATAGTTCTTTATGTATTATTTGATTATAACACCCACCATAACCATGATTTCTGACCTTTAGATCTCTGAATCTTTAGGTTTCCTCATTATCCAAACTGTAACTGTCATGTATATTTAATCTGCATTGTTTGTTTGTTAGTTTTTCTTAATTTTTTTTTTAATTTCTAATATGCTACTGCAACGTAACATTGCATGTTGGACTTAACATTGTCCAAAATACCTGACCTGAATTTATGATTTTGTTTGTATTTTATTCTGTAAACAAACTAATGCATAGCTAAAATACTCTTTATGTGTATGGGTTTAAAATCGGAATCATTATTAATAGAAAAAACATATCTGGGTTTTGGTCTAGCTATTGTTGTTGTTGTTGTTGTTGTTGTTATAGGGTTTAATGCCATTTTTCAGCACAAGATAGGCTATACATGGCGGCCAGTATTAATGGTGGAGGAAGAACCCTGGAAAACCCCGGGAAGAACCACCGACCCACGAGAAGCTACTGGCAGGCTTTCTCACGTACCCACGTTAGCCGAGCCTGGACTCGAACTCACGCAGTGTAGCTATTGTAATTCCACTACAATTTACCTGATGTACCCAACATAGTCCAGGTAATATATTATACTTTTAGTAACAGACTTAAATATTAGGAAGTTTCTAGAAGGTTATTTTCCATTAGGTAATATTTATTTTTAAAAAATGCTAATTGTGACCTGAGGTCAAGTAAAGGACTATATAGTCTTGTCACTGGAAAATTTATTCATTCATGCTCTGAGATCCAGCAGAATCAATTTTGTATTATTGTTGCATCAATATCTTCATTTGGGCTGGAATTTATTTCTTCAAATTATTTAATTCAGTGATTATTTTCTCTGGAAATAATGAGTGCTCATAAAAAAATAATATTCTTGGACAGAGACGTTCACTGGGATTTATAGTGAATTCAAACCTGGAAATATATTACTGTTTTTTAATAAATGACTGTTGGCACATCAACCCAATACAGGCCACCACAGGCACATCAACACTTTCAGTGCTGGACTTAATTTGGATTTCCACTAAAGTTTATTCACAACTTTTATTATTAGGACTTGTGGCTATAATTCTAGGATTATTTGAGATTTAATTCACAATACTGTAAATTCTTTAGTTTTTATTTTCATTTTGTATTCTAGGGAAATAAATTATTTGCTGAATTTTACAAAGCTTGTTGCTTTTCACTCTTTTCTGTTACTTATAGACTGGTAACACAAGTCATCCACAAAGTTTAGTCAAGGAACCCCAGAACAAAGGCTATTCTGCAAATATCATTTTCTTTTTTTTACCCACAATGAACCTTACCTCTGACCTTTTGACTCCAAAAACAACAGGCCTCTTCCTTGCTTTATTTACATGCCCTCTGCAAACTAGTATCAAGGCACAGTGGTCTAGCACAAAAGTTATTATACAAAGCTAATGTTTTTCTTTTAGTTTCAGTGACCTTGATCTATGTTGACAAAATTAATAGATTTCTTTCATGCCCAATGTATAAAAATAACCACCAGCTCTGCTGTAAGTGCATGATTAAAAAATGAAATTTTTTGTGCAAAACTTTTTTTCTTCGACTTTTAGACAGCAAAACTGATAGTGTTCCTGATCTTTATTACCGCAAGTGCAAGCCATTCTCTGGTCCAGTTCTGTGACATAGAACTAATATTATTGTGCATAAACCAATTTTCTTTTTCCCCTCACCGTGCGTATGATCTTTGATCTTTTATGAACTCAATAGGTTTCTTCCTTATCATGACTGCAAGCTATCCACAAAGTTTAGTGGATGTACATACTGAATAACTGAAGTTATCATGCAGTATAGGAAAAGAAAACTGTCAAAGTCATAGAATAATACTTTGGCAAAATGGCAGACCGAAATAAAATGAATATGCCAATAAAGCTAGAAAAGATGAAAGTCTTCTGCAGTAAGGTCAATTCTGATAGAAAAGAAAACAAGGATCCCGTGACCATTTCTTCCTTTTAACTGCTGACTGTTGATACCATCTCTAATATTCTACCGCTATATCAAGATTTTCAAATTATCTACTGTTGCGATATATTCCATGCCACAAATTTCATTCAGACCAGGTACATATCTTCTGAATCCTTTTAGTGAAAAGCCAATGTCAATATGACTATCCATTCAGAGGTTGGAGCGACAGCAAGATTTTCAAGATAGTCATCATGGCAGTCATACTGGATGCACAATTGGCACCATTTTCTTTAGGACCAACTACGTGTCATAAGAAGTTGGTGAAAAGCTTATGCTTATATACTATCCAGTCAAAAGAAGTAGAGATAGCAATATTTTCAATATGACCACCATGGTGTCCATATTGAAGGTCACTTTGTATGATTTTATTTAGGAGCAAACAGACACCATAAGAACGCATCTGATGACAACCCTATATCAAAATTACTTTCTATTTAAGAGGAGTAGCAATAACATGATTTTCAAGATGGCCATCATGATGACTATATTGGGCATCAGATCAGCAACATTTTTCATTTAAGACCAACAAGATATTACAAGATGTCTTCTGGTGAAAACCTCATTTTGATATGACTTTCCAGTTTGGAGAAGTAAACATTAAGATTTGCAAGATGGCTGCCATGATGGCAATATTTTTGGATATCAGATAAACACCATTTCCATATAGGACCAACAAAATGTCATAAGAAATCTTCTGGTTAAAGCACAGAATCTATATGACCATCCATCTAGTGGTTTTGTTTACATATGTATTTTCTTCCTTCTAAAATAAAAAAGCTACTCTTTGAACATGAGTGAAATTCTAATGGAAAATTTTACAATAGTAATAAATGAATACCTGTCAATATATTGTCTATTAAACAAAAAAGAAAGAACCGCATATCTCAATGTTCAACAAAAAGATTTTTTGAATATAAAATCCAAATCACTTTTAGTTTCTTTCACAACATCACTGACAAGTGGCCACTAATGACATTTACTTTAATCACTAAGTTTCAAACTTCACAGGTTCTCAATAGTTTCCTGATACAAATTTCCCCTGAATTACTTTCTGTTGTGCAAAGAATGGAGCATGTACATTCTGTATCAGCATTAGAAGTGGTAATGACAAAACAATAACACTCAACCTGCAAAGAAGTTCAAGCTTCAGTTTTCCTGTGGATAGGTTTTTATAGCTGCTGACTGCTCTCCAATACTCCTTCCAAGCTAAGTTCACCCAGAGGAGGAAGTTCCTGAGTTGGACTTCAGATGTATTTCTGAGTCTTAAATTTCCTAGCTGGTTGATTTTTTTGCATCGGGAGAAGGCACATATTTGGCATTTTGACATGAACTGAACAAAACATATGCAAGCTGCCCTTAAATGTTCATCTAAAAACATCTTGAACAATGCAATAAGAATTAAATAATATAAATAAAATAAAAATTTTAACTCGAGTGTTTCTGCCAAAATCTTTTTTTATTGCTCTTTCTCATTGTTTGATCTCACCCCGCCAAAGACTGGATGACTTTCATTCACAGACTCAAATGCCAAAATGGACTCTTTGTTACTTATAACACTTCACAGAACATTCCACCTGTAGCCTTAACCTCTCCTGATTACAACAATAAAGCACTCAATTAACAGCTTAACATTCTTAAGTTGAGTACTCAACCACACATCACCCCACTGGATAACATATCCAGTACACAGGATACTGGATCCCACAGGTCTCTGTATTGTGGGGATCAAACACAAGAAAATTTTGGGAGGTAAATATTTTTTTAAAAATCTTCTATTTTTCAAGATCATTAGATTTTAATAATAAAACGGTATTGCAGTAGATGGCCTCTACAATACTACTAATGATATCCTACTGCATATGTATAAGTATTTACAATGACAAGCTTTCTTAATAAACAAATTACATAACTGTGCATAAAATCTATGCAACATGACGTCTACATTGTAGAATGGGCTCCATAGTGCATAAATATCCTATACAATTTATAAACAAGCCAGTTTAAATTACTGGGCTATTTTAAAAGGTTGGTTTGGTTTGATGTGGTATTTTATGGCATAGCATGAGTAGGTCATCAAGTGCTGAGGTAATTTGTGCAAAGTACCTTGCCCAAGGACACACAGGTACAGTAGCTGGTACATATAAAATCTATGTTAGGGTTTGGACCAAGACAAGGTAATCCCAGTCAAGGGGTTACATTATTTGTCTCCCCACGAGGCTTGCCAAGTGGGGAGACATATAATATCACCCCGTGACTGGGATTTCCTTTTCACAGTCCAAATCCCAACGTAGATTCTTTTTCTCACCCACTATTCTCCTTTAACGTGAAAAAGAACTCCTCACTTGTGCGATATAGTTCACGCGCAAATGTTTACATACGGCTGATTAATACAAATATGTTAATGAGGGCTGTGGCGTGATCGTGTCATCCAAAGTACGCAGTTTTTATGCGTGAGCAAAGAAAAATAACAACATAAAACGTCGCATAGTAATGAGGTGTTATTACAATTAAAATATGTATGTTATATGAAATTAACGATAAATAATTAATATTTATTACAAGAAACTGTTTCATTTTCATCAGTTCCAATTTTGAAAAGTTATATTGTAAATAATGAAATGATACTGGGTACTCAGCTCTACTGTAGTTATACTTAGTACTAACTGTAACGAAGAGTAGCATGTTGTATTAGATTACTCATGGGTAATTAGAGATCTGTGTCACTATCGTATATAATTCTCCTTTTCTTTGGAGGAGGTGAAACTGCTTCTGACATACTTGTGTTGTCCTTAATATTGATTGTAAAATTACCCCAGTATATAAAAGGCCCTCCAAATACGGACCCTAGCGGATAACCATGTGCTAAACTTTCAAGTTCACGGATTCTTTGAAAATTTATTTTTCTGTCTTGGAAATATGGCAAGTGCTACAGTGAAATCTGCTTATGGATTAATGTGTTGACAGATAAATGATTCCTTCTGGCTGGTAAGTACGTTATTTGTCATTAAATATTGTAGGTATATTTTTTATTCAACTGGGGCACATCGTGGAGATGCTTAACAAAATTAGAATAAAGTATGTTTGACATAAGACATTTCTGGCTGTTACTAAGTTTTCTGTAGTTGCTAAGAGAGTTGGGAGGCTATGAAGTGTATAGTCTATGTGCATGGATCAGTGTTTTCTTCATAGTTCATTTCACACAGCACTGAGAATTTTATCCTATCTGTGGCACAGTCAATTTTCAGGTCAGCGTCATTAAATGTAGCTAACAGTATATAATTTGTTTCACACGAAGTATTTAATACTAGTTAGGTAGCTTTAGCTACATTTAATGACACTGGCCTGAAAATGAACAGAGCTAGGCCTGCATATAGGATAAAATGGACCATGCTGTGTGGAATGAACTAGCATAATACCAAAAAGCTTGACATCATGTGCGCGTGTGTCTTTGTCTCTCTTGAAATGTTTTTGTATGGTGTGTTCTCAAAGATGGACTGACCTCAAGTTACTATGTTTTTGTTACCGGTATATATTTGTTGTTGTTGTAAATGTTTGATTGTAGAACAACATCAGTCAGCAGAAGACAGCAAGGGTTTCTTTTTTTTAAAGTAGTTCTGAGCACGTGGACACCTTGACTGAGGCGACTGGTCTGAAATGACTAGACTGAGAAGTAAGGTTAGCAAAACAGCTAGATTTCTCTGTCGCATGGGTGAGAAATGTAAATACTGAGTCACCATGATTCCTAGAAGGTCTGTTGATATGGTGGACATAGTATGGATAAATAATTTCCCTAATTACCCTAGACTGAACTTGCTATTTACAAAATGTTCATATTCAAGATCAGTTCTAAACTGTAAATTTTAAGGTCTTCACATTCTGCCTGTGCTATTGTCTGAGACTTATAAAAATACAACAGAGATAAAGAAAAAAGAAAACAGTTGTTGGTACCAAACTTTTATCTAAAACACCCTTATTTGCAAAAAACAATTATATTATTTGCAAAAGCATATTTAGACATTATCTAAAACAAATATACACAAATAAATGCAATGTCTTAATAAAATCCTGTTTCTCAACTTTTTTTTATGTATATATAAATATATAATCTGACATACAAATGTGCATACATGTTGACAAGTTCAGTGACATGTTTAAGATCATGTGAGCTGTTAAAAATAATTGCTTGTTTTCATGCAATCTTGACAGATTAAGCAACATACAAAAGGAATCCCAGAAATCAGAAACAGGTGCATAAGGGAAACTTGTTACATGGGAGAAAAAACCAAACTGATCAAACAAAATTCAGAAGAAAGCAAGTCATTCTGGGGCCTCGAGTGGAGGAGTGGTCTAAAGCACTCACCATTACAGATCACTACCATCTCACCTCTGTCTGCACAGGTTCGAGTCTCGGGCTCGGCCATGTGGATACGTGAGAAAGCTTGCCAGTAGCTTCTTGTGGGTTGGTGGTTCTTTCCAGGGTTTTCCCTTGTTCTTCCTCCACCATTTATACTGGCCGCCATGTATAGCCTATCTTGTGCTGACAAATGGCTCTAAACCCTATAACAACAACAACAACTGCAAGTCATTCAATAAACCAGTTTGACAATATCATGTCGTGTGACAGCTGGTGCATTGTAGGATGGGAGACTCAAAATGATATTGACAGAGAAAACATGGGTAGTGATGTGCCCTGAATTTCTCTACCAATATACTTTTCATTGTCTAGTCCTACAATATATCCCACTTTAGCACATCATCAAATCAACACTTATCTACTTATTAAAAGCATCTGACCCACATCTACTTATGACAATGTAAAGTGACTGAAAATCCTGTTTTCAGTAATCTGCAGCAAAAACATCTCTTCTAATACATGCAGTTCTATTTCAAATGACATGTTGTTGCCCAACATATTATAGCTACCATAGTGGTGATATGGGGATAAACATTTGTAAATTTTATTTTTAATTCATTTAAATTGTGTGTGTGTGTATGTGTGTGTGTGTGTGATTCGGATTTTTAACATAGCAATTTTTCAGTCATATCGCTATGATGCCTGCAATGTGGCAGTTTATAGTGATGTCTAGCACTGGGGCATCATGCCGCAGTCATGTAGCATGATGTCCCACCCAGTCACATTATCCTGACACCAGACCGACCAGTCCTAACGCTAACCTCTTAATGTTGAGCACCAAGAGAGGCAGGTGTTGAATATGACACAGGATAAACTAAGACAGCAGGCTAAAGGGCATGTGTTCTGACTGATCTTGTATAATACAATGGAGACATGACATACTGTAGCACATGAGCATATTTTGCCTGTGCAATGTTCTGATGATTGATCTTGTCACTGAATAAAAGTACAATACAGATTTAAGAGATTTTTAAGTGACCAAGATCCATGACTATGATATTAAGGCAAAACAAAACAAATATGTGTGGTTCTTGTGACAGTGAAGACCAATAAATTAGGGAGGTCAGTACATACTTTTTATTTTTTAATTTTGGTCCAGATGGATATTAATTTTAGCATAAACTAGAAAATAAGCACCATTCACATCCTGAATTTAACTTCGATCACAGCTACATCCCCTTGTTAATTTTTTCCTCCTTTAATTCTCTTTCTTTTCACTAATTATTTTTCCGATTAAAAAAATGTATGGTTAACTGGAAAAAATAGGGTCAGTCTGGTAACCAGAAATAAACATATTTTTTAAATTTCTATGTTCTTTTCCATAATTGAACATGCACAAAACACCTGAAGATAATAGCAAAGAATATAGGCACTTCCAGTATTAATTTTCAAACTGCTTGGGGTATAGATTTAACATACTTTACTCTTCATATTTGTTACTTTAAGTGATCACTGGGAGGCATCAGCACCATTCCAGTTTGTTGATGCATCAGCAGTCTGGTCATAGATGCCATTCTAATATAAAAATTTGGTGTTCTTTCCAAAGTCTTTCATAAGAGCGATCTTGATCTAATCTGTACCATTATTATTCAGAACCAACTGTAACTGTGATGAGCACCATTTCCATTCCAAACCAAATACATACTGCTCAAGTGTTTTAGTGAATGCATAGTCTGTTAATACAATATCCATTCAGGAAAAGCAGCAGTAACACAATTTTCAAGGTGGTCATCAAGATGGATACATGTATTTTGGAAGCTGACCATCATCATTTTAGCCACGGCAGTGTAGGGGAACCATACATTTATGGAAAATGTCATCTATCACTGTAAGAAGGGACTACATAATTATAGTAAAATGTAGATTACCATCAAAATATGGATCTGGACAATGACATCAACAAATACCATATCTCAATCAACCATTAAAAGTGCTAATAATATCTGGTAGATACCGTATGATAAATGGTCCTGGTAGCAGATGTTTTAACTAGTATTTGTCAAATTTTTGTTACATGATAATGGCAAAACAATGGCAGAATATTTGTTCCAGGGTCCAATTTATCAATTAAATTTACTTTCACAACCATTAATGTCCAGCTCAAGCACCCACATATATAAAGAGTTCTTTCTTTAAAAACAGCATAAGCCAAAACAAGTGCTACATGACTTCTACTGAAGACATGACTTATGCCGCAACACAGGATTCATATTGGTATGGTCATCCTTTCACAAGAGTAAATACAAAATTTATCAATAAGGCTGCCATGGTTGTCATTCATGAGGTCTTATTGGCATCCTCTTAATTTATGTCTAGCTATATATATACAGGGAATTATTTTAGTGACAATGAGTAAAATGTGTAAGCTTACCTCCAGAGCAGCCATATTGGAGGTCTGATAGGTACCATTTCCATTGCAGACCAGCTAAATATCACAAGAAGTCTTTCACTGAAACTCCTATATTTACATGACCATCAATTCAGCAGAAGTCGCTATAACAAGATTTTCAAGATGGCTACCCTGGTGGCCATGCTGGAAGTCTGTTCAGCACCATTTTTTCATTTTTTCAATAAAAAGTTGTTTAAGTTGCAGCAACCACTCATGTTGCCTAAGAGGTTAGAGCATCCACCTCTGATGCAGGAGGTTGTGGATTCAAACCCCCAGCCGAGTCATACCAAAGACTCATAAAATGGTGCTTGCAATTACCTCATTTGGCGCTTAGCATTAAGAGGTTAGTGTTAGAACTGGTCAGCCAAGTGTCAGGATAATGTGACTCTGGATGGGACATGATGCTACGGCTAGACATCACTACAAACTGACACACTGCAGACATCATAGCAGTATCACTGAAAAATTTGCATGGCTACATTAAAAATCCAATTCACACAAATCACAATTAAGTGGCAGCATTCAAGGGATATCCACAAACTGGATTTGATTAAAATTCCTTTATAAATATTTTGCTATCAAGCTCACAAAGCAGTACATCTAAAAATATGGTTATGACCTTTGACCTTAACATCAATGTCAGTGTGCTATCAACTTGCTCATTGGAATTCTTGACCTCAGACCTTGAAATCAACGTAGAGTTCTGACTATCAACTTGTCTACTGGAAAATAGTGAAATGCAAAGTCTGGTCTAATTCATTTGCATATGTATAAGTCACTGTGTTCATGTAACTCAGTGAAGAATAAAAACGCAGACACTGACCTTTGACTTGACCCCAAGATCAAGTAGGTCATAAAGATATAGTTTTTTAACATGCTCATGACAGTGTGGGTATGTTGTTGGTCAGATCAGACTATGCGAGTCTTAGTCAGGACTACTGTATGTACACATTGCAGTAAGTGTTTTAGTCAAAAGCCACTGTCATTATTCAAGACAGGTTGTTGTTGCTGCTGTTGTCAACTTGGGTTTAAAGCCATTATTCATGGTGGCTCAATGGCAGGTTTGCCAGACTCACAACCATTTGACCAGCCTGGGTAAGCTACCATGGTGTATCCTTGGATAAGGCACTTTATGCCAATTGCCTCACCTCAAATTAACCAACTTGTATTGCTTTGCCAAAAAGTACCAAATAAACTAAACCATTTTTTCAGCACATGATAGGCTATACACTGCATCCATTATCACTGCTGGAGGAAGAACCTAGTACTTCAGTAAGAACCAAAGACCCTCAGGAAGTGATTAGCAACTTGTCTCACATACCCATATTGGTCAAGTCAAGGCTTGAACCCATGTGGACTGAGGTGAGATGGCAGTGATCAGTAAATGGGAGCGCATTAGACCACTCAGCTACCTGGGGCCCCCAAGATGGGTTGAAATACAAGATTTTGTAGATAACCACTATGGTTGCCATGAGGAAGGATATATCAGCACCACATGCAGTGTTGTAGTGAAAAGCATATGTTGATACAACTACCCAGTCTAGAAAAGAAGCCATAAGAAGATTTTTAAGACAGCTGCCAAGGCCACAATATTGTTGCAAGATAAGCATCATTTAAAAATTGGACCAATTAAATACTTCAACAAGTGTGTCGATATGATCATTCATTCATAAGTAGTAGCAATGAAAAGATCTTCAAGATTGCAAATATGGCAGCTCTATGTTGGACACCAGACTTGAGCACCATTTTTATTTTGTATGATCAACATGTCATAAGTCTTGTTGCAAGTACTTTATATCAACAGGACCAGCTGCTCAGGAGAAGTTGCAATATTGGTAATTAGTTTTCTTTAAGACTGCCACCAAAGCAGCCATGATGTATTGTACCCATTTCATTTAAGACCATCTGCAAGGCATAATTCTTGTATGGTGAAAACAACATCTGTGTGACCATATATTCTGTGAAAGCAACATCAACAGATTTTTCAAGCTCCAGTTCATGCTGAATGTCAGATTGGCACCATTTTTACTTAGGGTCATACAGATGTCATCCACAGAGGGATGAAGGCCCACTCTATGAACTCTTACAGTCTTTGTCCAGTAAAGTTAAGAACTATGATACAATGATATACATGCCCAAAGAAGTATGTACATATACAATATGTAGCCAAAATGGGTGTGTAGAATGTGTCCCATAGAAGAGTGTACAATATGTAATTCACAGAGGGAGGGGCATTATGAACAATATATGATCCAAAGAGTGGCTGTGTTCAATGTTTCCCTCACAGGTGTATACAATATGTAACCCACCATAGAGTTTCATATACAGAATGTGGACCACATGTTGAGGTTACAGATATGAATAGCAACCAAAGGAAAATCTTGCATATTATTAATTCAAATTCTAAGTGTCCCGTCAAAGAATGACGCAAGGAATATATATGTATAAATGAAGTACACATTTGAACAATGATCAATGACAACTTCTGACAGTGATATATGCAGGGAGTCTAGACTAATATGCTGTACATGTAACTTGATCCAGGTTTCTCACATCTGCTGAACAAATCATTACATTGTTTCAAAGAAAACAGTGCAATGCACCCTACCTTCAGTGGCTAATTGGCATTGCTACAGGAAATCAAATTTGATCAGACTTGCATATGAAAAATAAAAGTAAATCACGACTGACTTGTTATTAATATAATTTACCAGATTTATTCAACTGATTTATGAGGTAATTTATAATTCCCACTGCATTCTTGCACACTTTTCTGGGTGGAAAATACCCTGACCATGTTATGACAAGAATTTGTCCTCCTATTAAGGTGGACCAGAAGATTCAAGAGATTGTCCCTGGTTCACCTTGCACATTGCATAGTTGACTTTGTCACGCTGGTGGAAGGCTGATGATCTCACAACTGGCTAGTAGAATAGAAGTAGAATAGAATAGAAGACTAACTCCTGGATGGTATCCATGTCTCTCTTTTGAGGTACAATAATCGGATCCATGTAAAAAATAGGTCTTTGCTTTGTCTATTCTATTAGAAAAGAGATGCTGCTGCTCATCCCTCATGAAAGGATGCTACTCTCTGCCTGCACAGAAGAGGGAGACTGTTGTTCCTCCCTAATGGAGGGTGCAATTCACTCTCCACCCACTTATTACCTCCCATCAGAGGGGACCCACCAACCCTAAAAGTACTCCAAGAGATTATGCTAATCCTTCCCCAAGATCCCTGGCACTAGGAGCATGAAAACTCCAAAACTTCTGATGAAGGTGAAGAACTCTCTTCCTTCACTTAAGAGTGACTAAGTTGATGAGGCCCCATACCTTGTCTGACCAAAGTTTGTCAAGTGGGCTGGGCCTCCCTTGCATTTTTCATGTGGCCACACCCACCCACACCCTATACAGCCATTGTTGTAAGAGGATGCTATAAAGAAGATTTATTAAAAATCTTCTATAAAACTAAATGTATGTGTTGTCTCTGAGAATTAAAACAACCACTGATGTTTTAAATGCAAAAAGAATGCAATCCCAAGCTGAGTATCAACTGTGTTTGACAACTGAACACATAACTTAAAGGGAAGACTAATGTGCAACCTGCAATTCTAAGCACAAATCACAATAAAATAAAATCTCAAATACAATGATTTGTTACTGCAATAAAACAGCAAAGAGAATCAATATGAGTCTCCTGACCAAATTCACTTAAGGCATTAAAACTTTATGTCAACCAACCTTATCTGAGAACTTGCAATAACTAAGTCAGCAGCTCTGGGTTGGCAAGTTTGCTAATAAAAAGGATAATAATAAAGAATTTTATTTAATGCTAATCATGAGACTGATTGTTTGATAATACAACACACAACATACAGGAAAAAACTACCCAAACCAAACTGCATGCTTACAACAAGCTTGCAGCAAGCTTGCTGCAAGTTTACGACAAGCTAGGTGAGCTTGTGCAAGCTAGTAAGGGTGCTCGCACAAGCTTGTACAAGCTTGCAAAAGCAATTTTTCAAAGTCTGCAAGCTTGCAAAATTTAAAGTTCAAGCTTGCGCAAGCTTGCAAAAGGAATTTTTCCAAGTCTGCAAGCTTACAAGCTTGCAAATTCTAATGTTCAAGCTTGCGCAAGCTTGCAAAAGGAATTTTTCCAAGTCTGCAAGCTTGCAAAATCAAAAGTACTTAATGTAAGCTTGTGCATGCTTGCAATAATCAGTCATGAAAGGGCAGTTCTGCCTGAGATCAGTACTTCCTGAAATGTTGAATATATGTTGTGACTAGATCATACTCAGTATAAGAAACTACACTATCAAATTTAAAGATGTTACTGGCAATCTAGTTTTTATCTATAGCATCTGATAATGCACTTGAGTTAAATAATATACATTTTCAGTGTTGCAAAATGCTAAGAACTTGAGTTACTTGTACTTAGCTGATACATAAATAAAATATATTATTCCAACATTTCTCTATGTTTAAATTAACTATGAACATTATTAATATATTTCAAAATAAACTGAATTATTTCTTGACCAAGGCAAAATATGAAATATTACTTTTTCTACAAATGTTTTTTTTCTCATTTTCAAATTTTTACAAATATTAAACATGTCAGAAAAAATTGAGCTGCTCTGCAATATGGAAATTCTTTAAGTGATTGTACACTCAATTAGCTATGCAGTCATTTTGTCAGGGAATGGAAGAATGGGTAAAGAATTCCATTTAGTAAAATCCTGTAAAACAATAATTGCCAATTGCAAAGTTATTTACAGACTAACTTAATACAGCAAGATATCTGATGGCAAGTACTTGTAAATCCTATTTACCGATAATGTATGCACCATCAAATATAGTCTCAGTAAATCTTGTAATATTAACTTCTGGCATTAAGTTTATGAAAGAACTGTCATATATTTGTTTCAATGACAGGAGAAAAAAAAATGTCAGTTATTTAATTACTAAATAAAATTTAAAAATATATAGTTTTTGTTTTTCTTTGAGAGAGAGAGATGCATCCCATTCTGCCAACATTCTATAAAGAAATGAGCTTTGTGAATTTTGCTTGTTTAAAAAGAAATCAAATAAAAGCATGCAAGGTGAAGTGTGGTTTTCCGCGACAAAGACTTAATTCGGTATCGAGTCATTAAAAGCGGTTACTTTCCCCTGTTTACGGTCAGCAGACTGGTTTACGAACTCTAAATGTACACGTAACATATTTGAGTCCAAAGAACACAAAACAACCATTGTACCATCGCGTTCAAACATCAGGCGCAATTCTCAAGGTTGAACCGTCATAATTTACCTCGTTAATGCGGTAAATTTCATTGCCTGCTGAATCAATTTAGGTGCAGTAACCGATCCTATAACCCGAGAGATAATCTGAAATCACGGAGTTATAATGTTGGTGAGTAAACTCGAAATTGTGTGGTATTTTGCCAGTTTTCGCGACTTTCGTTTGGCGGTAGCGTTGTGTTTCATTTTTACGATTTAAATATGTCAAAAAATGACTTTGTAATGTTGCTTCGCCCAATGATTGAGATGGCAACTCTGCAGATCATTATTACTTATTGCTGCACTTGCTAAACTGCAGTAATCGATGCAGTGCTGTCAGTTATCGACAATAGGGTTACGAGATTATAAAAGTTAAACGCACGCTTGTGAATCTCATTTCCGTTATTCTTAGGGTCTTTTTTTCCTCTCGCATATCAAATTCAACAATTGTTCAGAGGTTGTTACATTTAATTCTTTTCATCTTCAAAGAAGATGGCCGTTATTTTATTTCAAAATGTCTTAAGGTACGTAATCAGTTTCATCGGATTTTTGTTGTTGTTCAAAACTCTTAAGTGTCATTCGTTTGACATGTGTCATAGATCTTTCAAAATGGATGGTAAAACTAAAATTTAGGGCTCATTAAAGGATGATCTTGAATAACACTTACTGATATTTCCTGGATTTGATAAGTGATTTTGGAATGATGAACTAAAAATGAAATGTTTTTTGCCAATGAGGTAAATACTCGTTTTTTGGTTTTTTTCCTGATTACATAGTACATGTTGCTGTAATCCATTTCAGTGGATGATACCTGAATCACACCAGAAGCAGAGAAGGATGCAGAATTTTATTCTGAGGATTTTGTTTAGCGTAGGTGATTCAGAGTAATTCAAATGGCATTCTTGTTTCCACCTAATCGTTTATCATTGTGACAGATGAGAGGGAACCTAACTATTTGACAACATCCTCCCCCAAATGGATTTCTACATGGAAGTAAATTAGTATAACATTTCCAAAGCAATACATAACAAAAGTATAAAGAGTTTGCTCACACAGATCCCATTCATATGCTCTTATTTTTATCTGATCAAATATTATTAAATGATTTGATGACTTCATTCTTTTTTTTATTGTGACAGTAAGATTTCTTTCTAATTGATGTTCACCATATATTAACATTTTCATTTTAATATTTGATATTATATACTTTTTGCACATCAAGAGCTAAAGAAATGGAGGTATGTGACCTTGTATAGAATAATTCAGTCGATGCCATATCAGTTCTTCTGATGCAACTTAGTTAGGTCAGCTTTGTTTGCAAGCCTCTAATCAGTAAGCTTGCGCAAGCTTGTAGTTGGTAAGCTTGCGGGGTTTCAACTCTAAGCTTGCCACAAGCTTGACAATTGCAACCTTACCATTTACAAGCTTGAGCAAGCTTCCCTATTACTAGCTTGTGCAAGCGGTTTCAAATCTAAGCTTGCCACAAGCTTACATAACAAGCTTGCAGCAACCTTAAAAATAAGCTTGCGATTTTGGTTTGGGTAGAGTGTGACCTGCTTCTCCAAGACAAAAATAGCATGGAAAGAAAATGTAAAATGTGATGATCATTATTGTAATAAAACAATAAACAGAATCAATACAAGTCCAGATACCAAATTCTGCAAGGATATTTAATTAAATCCCAACCCAAGCTAAAAGTAAATTCTCAACAATAATAGTTACACTCAAAATATTTTTGGGGCAAGAACCCAAATGTTAGTCCTACCAAACATAACCAGAAAAATGCCATTAGCTCTCTTGAGAGCTCAATTCAAAAGGAAACATTCCTGATCAATGGTAACCTCACATGTTATAATTGATGAATATCATCACTCAAATTGCGATGCAAAACAGAAAGTTAAAATAATTTCTCTATGATGTAAAATTTTAACAGCTTGTAATGGATGCAACCAGAAAGTATTTCGAACTGTGTGCATGGGCAAAGTATCAATCTGCAGGGCAGACCAGGGGCAATCTCATGTTCTTAAATCTTCTGGTCCACCCTAATGAAAGGACCTATTCTCATCATATTGTGAGAGTATTATACACCTGGAAAAGTATCATGTATTCAACAACAACAGTTTTGTATTACTGATACTAATGCAATCTGGGTTACAGTAAGGCCTAATTAAATGGTAGTTAGCAGTTTACCAACCAACCCACATGGCACCCTGTTACAACCCAACATTTTTTTAAATTCTCCAACCATGAAAAATTTAGCTTGCACCATAGTATCTTTATCAAGAACGTGCTCTGCACAAGTCTTCCAATGGCTAAATCTAGCATTCAGTAAAAATTGTGCCACATGCAAATGCTGACTTGGAGCCTCTTTGTGCCTTTCCATTGTGAATAGAGTAAGTACAACCCTCTGAAATGGACTCAGAGGTAATCAAAATAATGTTTCTCAAAATTTGGGCAGAAGAATATCTCTCAAGATGTGCGAAGAACAGGTCCATATAAATATATAGTTGTTGACGAGAACACTCAACATTTCTGCAATCAATGAAATACTTGTATTTTTTTTATCTGTAATGTTATTTCACACAAAGACTGAAGAACTCAGTTTCAATATCCTCAAAGTATTGCTTATGTTACTATTAGTGATGACACATCATCAAGTCATTGTATCATCAATAATGTTATTATGACACAATAACAACAAGTGGCACGAGTTCAGGTAAAAATGTCTATTTACATTCAGAGTCTCTTGCATGTGATGAAAATGGCAGAGAACATTCCAAATGTGCAAATTAGAAGCCATTGCTTCAGTCTGAGAATTTGAGATACATTTGTGAATTTCCAATATATTCAATGATTTTAAGGGTCTGGCTTCAATTAAATTACTTAATTGCTCAATAAAAGAGACCTAATATACAGATGTTAGTCAGTGTAAGGCACAATGTGGATGATGATGACCTTGATTATGCCATTGGCAATGGATCCTGTCAGTGTGTGTGTGTAATTTGGATTTTTTATATACCTTTAACAATTCTGCAGTCATATCACTACGATATCTGCAGTGTGGCAGTAAAATGATGTCTAGGACTAGCATCAAGGCAAATTATCCTGACACCTGAGGCTGACCAGTCCTAACACTAACCTCTTAATGCTGAGTGCCTAGCAAGGCAGCTGTTAGTACCATTCTATGGTATGACTCAGCTGGGGTTCAAACCCATGACCACTCACATCTGAGGTGGATACTCTAACCACTGGAGCAGTCAGATGCTGTCAGCCTCAGGACTAGAAATTATGTGAATACAAATGAAGCAGAGTACAATGATACATATTTTGTTAGGATTCTTGTTCAAAAGTTGTAGTCACCCAGATATCTGGTAAGAAGTCTTCAAGAAGCTCGATCTTGGATAAAATGTATTTTCTCCTGTCTGTCCATCCAGTACTATATCTCATTTCACACTCTAAAGTGCTGGGTTGAAATTCAAAAAACTTGGCATGTGTGTCATACATTCCACATCTTCTGAGCGCATGTCAAAAATTGGCAAAAAATCTCCAGTCTGCTGGTCTGGAAACAAAATCTTCTGTATTTATGCTCAATGTAATTTCAGGAAATTTCATGTTATTTTATTGCATTTCCTTTTTTAAGAAAAGGGCTTAAATACCTGACAAAACTATGTCTTTCAATAACATGTTCTCAATGAGTTGATGATGACTACTTTTATTATAAGCATGAATGAATACATCTGGGCTTTATGAATGCACTTGCTCCTCAGTGATAATCCAATTTTCAGCTAAAGCTAACAAAAAAACAAAAATTACTATCACTGTTAAACATTAGGCAAAACACAGCAGGGGTTGTTGTTGCTGGGTTCAACACCATTTTTCAGCATAATATAGGCTATAAATGGCGGCCAGTATAACTGGTGGAGGAAGAACCCTGGAAAACCCCGGGAAGAACCACCAACCCATGAGAAGCTACTGGCAAGCTTTCTCATGTACCAACGTTAGCCGAGCCCGAGACTCAAACCCACGCAGACAGAGGCGAGATGTCAGTGATCTGAAACAGTGAGCACTTTAGACCACTCAGCCACTCGGGGCCCCCACAGCAAAGAAACTTTTAAACTTCATGGCTGTCCTTTGACAACTAGATTTTCAAAGATGGATTATCCAGCCAATTTTTCTGGTTACCCAGTAAATCATATATGGAGAAAGAATATTATCACACAGGTTAGAGAATTATTTTATTCATCCTCTATTGACATTCAAATCCCGGTCCATGGATTACAGCAATTACACACAACAAAGCTTTCACTCTCTTGATGAAGTGCACATCCCCCTGTGAGTGTATTATTGTTCTATATATAATTTCACTTCAGAGTTTGGTCCAGGTCTGGTATATATATGTACAACTAATGAATAAGCAAAGACCATTTTTCTTCCTTCAGTCACAATGTTCATGGTCTTTAATTTTCACCTCAAAATTAAAAGGTTTATTCTTTGCACCAAGTACAAATATTCCGCAAAGACTGGTGACTTCTGGAGTATCAATGTTCTTGTGCAGAGCACATTTTTTCTGTCAGTGCATGATCATGACATTTTGATCCAGAAACCAATGTAGTTCTTCCTCATACAAAGCATTAACTATCCACAAAGTTTGGTAACTGTAAATGGTGGACAATAAGAATTATTGCACAGAAATAAAATTGGTAACAGAAAGACAAATGTAATGATGGGCAATACCATAAAATAATATGTTCGGTAGTGCCTTATGGCAGATATAAAAAAAATGCTTGCCTGCCATAGCATTAAGTTTTAGCATCATTGGGCTCCAGTCCCAAGCAGTGTATTTTTTTTTGTTGCTACCCCTGCAAAGGTACATGTATGCAGGGCATTCATTTAATAATAATAATAAGCATCATCATCTCCATTACTTACCTGGAAGACATGTAATTAACTAGAAGCTTGTTTACAATATGGGTCTGCAACTAGTATAAATATGTATGCAATTAGCAAAAACATCTACAAGATTAACATTTCATGCATAAAGAACACAAACATAACAGGCATTAATATAACTTATACAAGATAAAAATGCAATTATCTTACTTATATATCACAGCTACCAAATACAAAATGATGTGTTGTCCTAAAATATGGATAGCTCATCAAAACAGGTGTGGAGGTATGATTTCTTAACGGTTGAAAGATCAGGTGCTTGTTTGATAGCATACTGTAAACTGTTTCATAGAACTATGCTAGGGTATGCAACGGGTTTCTTAAAAGTCAACCTGAGATTCTGGTATGAACAAAGCATTGTTTTCAAATACTAATTTGGTATCATGTTTCAAAAGACAATAATGGTATAATGGAGTAAGCAAATGGTTCCTTGAAATACTTAGTCTAAACTTAGGTTATGAATAAATTATTGTTTTCACTCCATGGTATAGTCTCAGTGCTAATGTTCCTTACAAACTTTAAAACACTAGAATACTCTGGTGCTACATTATTTAAGACTTTCATAGTACAACTGTTTTTCTCTGATTCCTGTATGTGATCCTTAATTAGCATCCATCTATGGGTATTGAAAAGATATTATATTCATGCTAAAATACCTTTAACATTAAAAATTATCCTGGCTGTATTTTTTTTCAAGTTGTACATTCAATTACCTGTAAGAAGAAATACTAGGTTTTCCCACATAGGGCTCTCCTTAAGTAAATAAAGAAATAATGGCAAAACAAACACCATTTCTAAACCTGTAATGAAATTTCTAATTAATTTCTAATTTCTGCTTATCAACTGAAGATAAGAACTGACAAGTATTATGTCTTTCAACTGTACTCAACTGTCAGATTGAACAGGATGCTTATCATATACACCCACATTTTATGAGCTGTTTTTTTTTTAAAAAAAAAATTACACTCTACCATATGTACTCACTGATAATATTCATTATGATACAGCAGATCAGGATCGTTGTTGTTAGCAATTTGACTCGACTTACAAGTGAATATATATGGTTATAAATAAATACTGTGAATGGTGTTTTGCAGGTAAATAATTTGGAAATAAAAGATTGTAAAGTATACACTCTCTAGGATATATAAATAGAGTTTTTTTCTTTCTCTAGGATCCTGGATGTAGTCATGGAGAGCAAATCAATAATGTAATGAATGGGACAAAATGAGGTTCAAAAATGCATTCTTATAAAGTCTGGCTTTGTGCTGAACAACTCACGGCTAAAGACAGAACCCATTTAAACATTTACACTTCTGCATGCAATAAATAAACATGTTCCAATACTCACAGGCATATGCATTACCCAAAGGTTATGTCTAAGACCAAAATATTACCCTTTCAGCAAACCAGACAAGCCAAGGACATGTTATAATCGCTTTGAAACCCGGGCATAGATTACATTCATGCAGACATACAAGGAAAATCCAATGCTGTGATTGTTTGGAATAAAGACAGAAAGCAAAACACTGAAATATTTTTCCTTGAAGCCTGAGTGCTAGGCTTATGCTTGGCTACAAAAAATGAGCTCCATTTTTTATGAGACATTAATTTTTCTACTGGATGATAACACCCATGTTTCCTTTATGACCTCCCGTGAAACAGTATATCGCTCAAAGTGAAAACTATGATGGATGTTTTGAATGTGGAAGTTCATTAAGCATATGTGAATGTTTTAGCAATGACTACATGTGTGCTTCAAGAAAATTTAGAAATGCCACAGCAAACTAACTGTCCTGTTTGACCCTCCTAGTAATGTTTACTTTCATGACATATTAGATCAAAGAATTGAAAGAAAATGTCTATAGATAAGGCATATAAATACATGTATACAAGCATGAACAATTACATGTAGTTATACCAGCTGAATTTATTATTATTATCCAAGTTCAATAACACACATATTCTGGGTTTAACTGAAACAAAGTAAAATGACAATCATGCAAACTTGCATAATTTATGGCTTATTGTTTATTGATGGATATGGTAAACCAATAAGATGAAATTGAGATTCAGAAGATAGAGGTGTTGTGTATGTAACAAATGTTTTACCAGTTGAAATGAGAAATGATCTTGAATCAGATTAAACTGAAGTCATCTGGATCCAGGTAAATCAATCAAGTACGAAACCTTTAATAATGGATTTTGTTTTTAGTTCACCTTCTGCAAAAGTCTGAAGGAAAGAGCATTTTGAAAACTTACTAGGTAAAGTTATTAGTGACCAAACAAATTTGTTTCTGGTAAATTCAATGGGGATCTTATAAATAATCATATTAATGGAAATTGGTTGAATTTCATTAAAAAAATATTTGGTCTAACCCATTAGCTGATCGCAAATCAGCATGAAAAACTGACAACTTGAAAACCACAATTGATCGTATCTATTCAAATATGGAAGAAAATTGGAGAAAAAATACATGTTGCTTGGATGGCTCTTAGCAATCACATCCCATTTTCCTAACCAGAAAATCTGGCCTAAAACAGCTGTAAAACCCAAACGAATAAAACATATAGGTTATTCAAGGATTATGATGAACACAAATTTCTGGAAGATCTCAGTAATGTTCCATGGAAAACAGCACCTATATTTGATAATGTTTTGTTAAGTTCTGATATATGAACCAAAATGTTTATGCAAGTGGTTGATCAACATGTACCTTTGCAAGCACGTACAGAAAAAAAGGGGCTTAAAACCCAACTGGTTAACACTTAAGAACCAACTGGCTAACTGGTTAACACCTAACATTCCAAATTACATAACAACTTATGATTGTTTGAAATCATTTCAAATCCACTGGTCAACAACCACATTAAAAAACATGGGAGAAATAAAGTAACCAAAATGTTCAGTGAAGCAATGAAGAAATACTAACAATCATCTTCAGAAAACATGCAATAACAATTTTCTGTGGAAAGTTTTAAAAATCAAAGTGAAAGTAAACATTCCACAAAGTCATTAAAAATCCAACAACTAAACCAGGAAGGCCAATCTACTGATGAGTATGTTGAAATTTTTAACACCTTTAATAATTTTTTTGTCAGCACAGCTTCCAAAAATTAAGGAACCCATTATAAACTCACACCAGGAGTTCCATGAAGGGACTGAAGCTCTACAGATTGAAAAGAATTTTCAAGAATTCAAGATAACAGCATTCTTCTTTTAAATGCAGTGTGCTGAAACCATCTTTGATATTCTTCAGTGATAACAAGATTTTCAAACTGCCTGCTGTACTGTACATACTTGATGTCAGCTTGGCATAAATTTCATTTAGGACCAACAAGGCATCACAAGAATTCTTCTGTTGGAAATCCCATGCTGACATTCCTTTCCATTTTGGAAGTGTCGGTAATACCAAGATTTTCAAGAAGGATGCCATGGTGTCCATATTCATTATCAGATTGGCACCACTTATATTTAGCACTAGCTTGATATCATAAGAAGTCTTTTGGGTGTTGATATTACCAACCATCTAGAATTTGTGATAACAAGATTTTCAGGATGACCACTGTTGCAATCATAATACAAGCTTGATAAGCACCGATTTCATTATGACCAACTAGACACAAAAAGTCTTTCAGTGAAAATCCAATGATGATATGATCATTTATACAGGAGAAAGTGATAAGATTTTCAAGAGTTCTGCTGCCACTGTGGCAGGCATATTGAATGTCTGAATTCACCATTAGGACCAACCAGACATCGTAAGAAACCATTCATAAAACACCCATATTAATATGACATTCCATTCAGAGGAAGTAGTCATAACAATATTTTCAAGATATTAGATTAAAAATATTTTTATTTTGTCATAACTCTTTTCATGAAAACCCCATTTTTATATGACCATTCAGAAGGACTAGAGATAACAATATTTTCAAGATAACTTATGTGGCAGCCATAATGAATATCAGATTGGCACCATTTTCATTTAGGATAATTGTCATAAGAAGTCTTCTGATGAAAACCTAGTGTCAATATGGCTGTCCATTTAGGAGGTGTAGCAAAAACAAGATTTTCAAGATGGCCACTATGGTGGCCATACCAGATATCAGATTAGCACCATTTTCAATTAGGAACAACTAGACCATGGGTTGAATGGACTTTCAGACTTGTGACACTGGGTTTACAAGGGATTTGCATTGCCTGTTTGGCCATGATCTGATACATATCATACAGTCAGCTGGCAGTACAGAGACTAAATTATCTATTTGTCTTTCACTGTAATACCTATATCACTGTGTTTATTCTGCTTATGGTTGTGTTATTAACTATACAATGTCTTTGTAATTATTTTACTTCTGAAAAAATCTCAGGAGTTTGAGATTTTTCCACCATTTTTCTAAGAAAACCACCATGGGATCATAAGTTTTTTTCAGTAACTTTAAATCTACCAACTGTCTTTCATGCCTGAATTTGTATAAAAAAATAAAAATTTTGAAATATGAGTTTGATTTATAATTTCATATAGCTGCATCCAATTAAAATGTGACTCATTTACACCACCATCACTAGAGTTTCCCTTGCCGAATAGGAGAAATGGTGAATAACTAATGTCTAACTGATGGGTAAAAAAAGAACACTGCCAAAATCTTTTATATTTTTTGTTGAAGAAACATAAGCTCTTCAGTTTTCATTATTTGTCACCCTTAATTCATGAATATCACAATACATGAAATTCAAGTGCTACACTCATGATTCAGTATGTATTTGAACATTTCTGCAGTAGTAAATATACAGATGCAGAAGTTTAGATATAGATGCATTGTATCACTGCAGAAAATATTGAATCTTTATACCTGTATGGCTTACAGTTACAAATCAAACAGAAAATGAAGCAATTTTTTACATGTGACATTAAAAAGTGCATATTCTTTCAATATGGCTGTGCATGGATGCATTAGTTTATGGTACCACACCTACAACACTTTTATTATCAATATTTGTATGGCATACATTTCAATATGTATTAAGATATACAAACATGCATTAAACAGCCACCTCTGGAAATTAAGACAAGTCTCCAAAAAAGACAGGTGACTGCTTAATGGAGGTTTATTTTTGCAGGAAAGTGGAATACAGGACCTTGACAAATGTAGCTGTTTAAGACAGGCATTAGCCAAATACCAGCAGTCTTTAAGAAATATTTCAGTGTACATGAGCTGACTGTATATGTGCTGTCAACTGTGAAACCTGATCCACTCCTAAAAATAAATGAAAAACTTGCCACAAGCAGCAAACTTTATGGAACCAAATGCTTTAAAATGAAGACTTGTTGAACTGTGGTGACAAGATCAATATGAAATTGCTGTTCTATAGCTCTTGATTAACATATATCAAAAATCAAAAAAATCCATTAAGTGGCTTTTATATCAAAGGTTAATCATGGTCTTACAATTAACACCACTATTTCTATAAATCTGTCAAAATACTTCTCCCGCACTATTCAAATTTTATTTCACAAAGCTGCCACGAATTAGATTATGACAAAAATTTCTAGCAATTTATTTCATACTGTTGAGCTAGACATACTTTTTAGTTAAACTTTAGGTAATCTCCCCCTCCACTCCACCACAATTTTTTAATAATTTTTTTTTTAATTTCCTGTCAAGAAAAGGAAAAGTTTTTAATCAAAATAATTGGCACATGATAAAATTAAAACAAAACTTCTTATGACATCTGCTTTAAATGGTTAATTACTTTTCTCTATACAAATTGTCTTTACTTTTTGGTTCTTTTTCCTGGTATTCTCCCAGGTTCTTCCTCCACCAGTTACACAGGCTGCCATGTATGCCTATCGTGTGTTGAAAAATGGCATTAAACCCACAAAATAAAAATGATTTGTGGCAGCTGAGCACAAAGCAGCAATCATCCTTACAGAACAGCTTAACTTTGACAATCAAACAACAGATACAAGTATTATTCTCATACAGTTTAAGTTCTTAAAACACAATAATGGTTTTATAGACAAGGAACCATGACTTGCATTAACATTTGTTATATATCTCCAAACACTGTTTTACTGAAAACTTATTTCACAAAATGTAACTGCCACTCAGCTGAGTTTTACAAGTGAACAACTAACTTATTAATCTTGTCAAGTGGTCTAAAACATTCACTGGTACAGATCACTGCCATCTCAACTGTCAGCATGGGTTTGAATCCCAGGGGCTCAGTCAATGTGGCTATGTGAGAAAGCTTGCCAGTAGCTTCCTGTGGGTCAGTGGTTCTTACTGGGATTTTCCTGTGCTCTTCCTCCACCACTTATACTGAAAGCCATGTATAGCCTATCATGTGCTTGGAAATGGTGTTAATAACAAAACAACAACAAAACATGTTATTTAAAGAACAAACAACACGGATTCTGATCTGCTAGTGCATTATTGTCATGGCAGATCATGTTCTATGTTATTAGCAGTAGCACCCAACTTTTGACTATCTACTGTAAGATATATCTATTAATCCATAATTCAGTCATCCTCAGAACATTAAAAAGAAAAAAATTAATCCTTCAGTTTCTAACATGCATGTCCACAATATTGTTGTTTGGGCAAAATATATTTCCTGTCACCAACCCACATCAATAAAGTAAAAGCTGTTTTGAGAGACCACTGCTATAAGACAACCTGTCTTAACAAGAGTTTTGGAAATTTCTTACAAACTGTCAAGGAATGGCCAATTTTGTAATTTATGTGCTATGTTGATGCACGAATGATAAAATACACAAGAATATTCAAATTTGGTGACATCATCAAACTTCACCCATGAACTCATTAACCCCTGGATATTTTTGTCATTTTCACCTGAAATACAAGTAGGAAACACATTTTGGGGACTGCTTCTGAATACATCCAAATAAATCTGCGTCCAAGTGATTTCTGTTTTGCCTGATGCCTAGTTGTGTTAGAAATGTCATTTTTCATTGGCTACTTCACTGGCGCATTTGCAGAAGGTTAATGGAGTATCATTTTCGTGTCCTGGCCACTTTTTACTTGAAATCCCCATCTTATCTTACTTTTTGCAAAGGATCACCTGTCTGTCTGCAGTTCAGACCAGTGTCCCTTAGAACTGAGGCCAAAAAGCCTAAAATCTGGACATAAAATCCAATTCCGACAAATTTTTGGTGTAAAAAATTTGGGTCTAAAAAAATATGTTTTTTCATCTGTATTTTGTAATGTTAGTAGAAAGTCCAGATTACTGGTATCCTTGTAGAGCTACATCTGTCTACTTTTCTGTAATACCACCCATTTTGGTGTATCTTAAATGACCTTGACACTACAGAGCTCAGAAGTAGGGTACTACCTCCTGATGCATAAACATGGCACCAGGGGTTAATGAGTAAGAGACTGTGGTTCACAGTGTACAGATTCATTGATTATAAAGTGTTATAATCTGTCATGAAAGACCAACTGTCTTAAAAGACATTATATTTTGGCAGAAAGAAATTTTGTTCAGGAAGAAAAGAAAAAAAAAAGAAATGTTTTTCATAATGGCTGCTTTTGGGGCCATAATAGATATCAAATTGGCACCATTTTCACTTAGGACCAACTGGATATCATATGAAGTCTTTCAGTGAAAGCACAATATCAATAAGACCAGCCATTCATTTTGGAGTAGTGATAACAAGATTTTCAAGATGGACACTGTGGAAGCTATACTGGATACATGAACAGCACAATATTTATTAAGGACCAACTAGACAAAAGAAGAAGTCATTAGTAACAACCCCATGTTAATATGACATCCATTCAAGAGAAGCAACAAGAAGATTTTCAAGCAGGTCTATATGGTGGTCATATTGAATGTGTAGGTTCATCCACATAGGGTGTCTAGTATATCTGGTGGAGGAAAACCCCAGAAAACCCACAGGAAGAAACACCAGCCGACACGTAGCTACTGGCAAGTTTTCTCACTGGTTTGTTCATGAGTAGCATTAACAAGATTTTCAAGCTACTATGGTGGCCATAATGAACATTAGACTGGCACCATTTTCATTTATGACCACTTAGCGATCACTGATTGACTGATTGGGACTTAACAACACACCAGCACTCACAGGTTATACAGTGCAATAAAAGTGTGATATGATATATGATTTATGCATGAAAAGTTGTTCATGATCAACTAGTAGTAAACAACAAAAATAATGATATGATGAGGGTAATACATGAAAGTTCCCAATCAATAGGTGGTATGTATAAAGTGTGTGTTGGTATCCGTTAGTCTCGAGAGACGATGGAAGTTCGGCCATGAGAGATGTCCCGGTTGGTAGGTGTGCAGCGTCTTCTGTGGCTATGGAGCCCCACACAGGAGTGGCAATCCTTGTTGCAGTTGCTGCACTTGAAGGTTAAGTCTGGTGTGGGTTGCTTCCTCTTCCTCTGAGATCGTTTTCATCGGCGAGCAGTCGTAGCTTGTCCTCGCCGGCACGTTCAAGCACCTCGTTGTTTGTCACTCGATCGCTCCAGGTGATTCCAAGTATGCGTCTGAGGCATCGCATGTGAAAGATGCTCAGTCTTTTCTCCTGTGAGGCATACAGGGTCCAGGTTTCACTGGCGTACAGGAGAGTGCTTAGCACACAGGCACGGTACTCAGAAATCTTAGTATTCAGGGTCCACATGCTGTTGTTCCACACTCTCTGCAACAACCTGAAGAGAGTTGTTGATGCCTTTCCTATCCGCTTGTTGAGCTCGGCATCGAGTGAGAGATTGTTGGTGATGGTAGAGCCGAGGTATGTGAACTGACTGACTGCTTCTAGTTTGTAGTTGTTGATGATGATGCTGGGAGGATCCGTGTCCTGAGCCATCATGTTGGTTTTCTTTAGGCTGATGGTCAACCCGAACTCATCGCATGCTTTAGCAAAGCGGTCCATCAGGCATTGTAGTTCAGCTTCTGTGTGAGTGTCTAGAGCAACATCATCTGCAAAGAGCATGTCCCTAATGGTTGCTTCTCTTACTTTGCTCTTTGCCTTCAGTCATGCCAGGTTAAACAGTCTGCTGTCTGATTGCGTGTGCAGGTAGATCCCTTCTGTGGACGTCTCAAAGACGTACTTGAGCAGGACAGCAAAGAAGAAACAGAAGAGCGTGGGGGCTAGGACACAGCCTTGTTTCACTCCGCTCTGGACATCGAAGGTGTCGGACAATGAGCCATCATACTGCACTGTGCCTTTCATGCTATCAATGAAGGACTGGACCATGCTTAGCAGCTTTGGAGGGCACCCAATCTTCACCAGGATTGTGAAGAGTCCATCTCTGCTGACCAGATCGAAGGCCATGGTGAGGTCTATAAAGGCCAGGAAGAGGGTCTCTGTTGTTCTCTGCACTTCTCCTGCAGTTGCCTGATGGAGAAGATCATGTCGATTTTGAACCTCTCTGCGTGGAACCCGCACTGCGACTCTGGATACACTCTGTCAGCAAGCGTCTGCAGTCTGTTCAGGATGACTCGTGAGAAGTCTTTACCTACGATGCTGAGAAGGGATATGCCCCTGTTGTTTTTGCAGTCACTTCTGTCGCCCTTGTTCTTGTACAGGGTTACGATGTTGGCATCTCTCATGTCCTGAGGCACTGCACCTTCATCCCAGCATTGGCAGAGGAGGTCGTACAGGTGTGTGAACAGCACGCTGCCGCCGCACTTGATGACTTATGCTGGAATGCTATCCTTCCCTGGGGCTTTACCCAAGGACAGTTTCTCTAAGGCCTTCTTCAGTTATGCCGCAGTTGGTTTCTCATCCAGTTCGGTCATAAAGGGAGGTTTTCAATGGCATTGAGGGCATCGTTGATCACGTGGTTCTCTCTGAAGTACAGTTTAGAGTAGTACTCCACCCAGCGCTCCATCTGCTTGCTCTTGTCGTGGATGGTATCCCCAGTGGCAGACTTCAGTGGTGCTGTCACTTTCTTCGTGGGACCCATTGTTTTCTTTATGCCATCTTACATGGCTCTGATATTTCCGATATCTACTGCTGTCTGGATGCTCTGACAGAGCTGGAGCCAGTATTCATTGGTGCACTGCCGTGCTAACCTCTGCACTTTGCTTCTTGTACACCTGTATGCCTGTAGCGTCCTCTGGCAGGGGGAACGCCTGTATTCCAGGTGGGCACTGCAACACTCTTCAATGGCTGGCAGGAGTATGGCAGAGTTGGCCTCAAACCAGTTGTTGTTCTTTGTCTGCTTCTTACCAAAGATCCTTGTGGCTGTGCTGTACACAGTATCTCTGATGTGATCCCATCTCTCTTTGGCACTGCTGTAGGGAGGTTCTGAACTGAATGCCTTGGAGAAGGCATAAGTGAATTCCTTAGCCTTGTCTGGATATGACGTCTTGCTCACATCAATGCGTGGTTTACCCTCTTGCCTAGAGCGGTGGATCTTTTTGGCTGAAGCTTTATTTTGCAGCAAACTAACAAGTGATGGGTGTATAAAGTGTAATTAGATAATAACAGATATTTAGTGAGATAATGACAGTACACATGTTGCTTAAGAACACTCAAGCAAAACAGGTTGCACATAAATAATATTTTGGATGTAAATGTTAACATTCTTCAAGAAATTTAAAATACAAGATATATTTACTGTATCCAAAAGCTGCTTCATTTTCAAGACATTGTAGTAACAATCATGTACAGGTTGTTGATCAAAACAATCAGGAAATAATTCACTGTTCAGGCTGGGTTCATTGCAAGCAATGCATCCTGGTGGATCTAAGCCATTTAATAAGCAATAGTGGATTATATAAGTATTATAAATTCTGATTCATGCAATGATTACTTCCTCATTATGAATGGTTCGGTAGGAGAGATGCCATTCCCCTCTGAAGGAGGGTTTGACCAAGTGGAGCATGTCATTAACAGCATCATTCCATGATGCTTACCACTAAATAAGAACTTTTTGATGCAAGATCTAAATTCAGTGTATGCCATTTTAAAATTAGATGGTTGCAGAGAAAGAGCTATTTTGGCAGTACAGTCTGCTCTTTCATTTCCTTCAAGACTGACATGACTGGGTAACCGACAGTATGTTCAACTCAGTATGTTCATTGGGAATGATGGTTAATAATGGGCTTTCCAAATTCCTATTGTGGAATGGCTGAAGTACTAATAGTGGACCTTGATGAAGATGACTGAGCTGAATGTATTTTTGTTTCAATATATATCAGGGTAAGATATCCTGCCTAGATTTTGGCTGAAAATATTGATGTACCATCCTGCAAATAAAGTTGTCTGTGATTTCCACTAAGGCAACCTTTTCACCATCTTTTGCACCATTAGTATACATTTCTGTGTAATTTTCAAGTTGGAGAGAAGTTCCTTAGAATAGGTGCAAGACGTCTTAGTGAAAACCTGTCTCTGATGTGACTATTCATTCTGGAGAAGTAGCAGCAAAACAAAATTTAAAATTGTGGTGGCCATACTTGGTGTCCAAGCAGCACAATTTTCATACAGAACCAACCATATCATGGAATGACTGTGTGTGTAAGCCTGCATTGCAATCCTTCAAGTACTTCAGAAGTAGTGGCAACAAACTTGTGCTAAAGAAACTGAGATAATTACATTATGTTTCAATTCAGATCTCATTTCTGTTTTCAGCTTTCAACTTTCATTAAGAAACATGGAGATTTTTTAAATATTCAGAAAATGAAAATACCCAAGGTCACAGAATACTCATCGCTACAGATGAAATACACAGATTGTACATGGACCAGAAGGCATAAACTTGGAGATTGCAGGAGAGAGGTGTATGCCACAATTATTCAGAATTCACCATCTGATCATGCAAAAGAGAAGGGCAACAGAATAATTAAAAAAATACAGCTTTTTGAGTCGGTGGATTTTTAGTCTGGGCTAGTGAATGTTTTCAAAGCCAACTGCTCTGGGCTTGTGTCTGATAAGTGTGTAAGTGTTTTCTTACTTTTCTCTTTTAACAGAGAGGAATTAATTCTCCAATTCAGAAAAGTATTGAGAGAAAATCTTTATCATCTGCTATTGAACTTATTCTGATTCAAAAACTAAACAGATGCTGTCAAACTATATCAAGAGAGGACACCATTTTTAGTCTAAATAGTTTCCTCTTAGATTTACAATCTTATTTATATCACTTTCAATAACTGGGCTGACTTTTCATGACCAAGTGGCCAAAGAGAACACAGCAGAAAGCCTATTACCACACAAACTATTTTTAGCAACATAAAAGGAGACAGATTGCCATAAGCTTTGAAGGACTGAAACGCATCGATGCCAAAAGAATAAAACTGAAATACATTTAAATCTGGATTATTCATCAGTACAATGTTGAGTTTCATTCTGTTTACACTTGCCAACTCAAAATCCACTTGCCTGATAGGGCCATATTTGTTACTATTATTCTTATGCAACATTGAAACTGCAATGCTGCTTTAAAATAACAATACATACATATATATATATATATATATATATATATATATATATATATATATATATATAGAATGTATGTATAGTATGTACACTGTATCAATGATATACCACAAGATGTATAAATTTTTCATTAAAAGGAAATGAGGCTTGCCAAGTTTCCTTTTAATGAAAAATTTATATGAGTGGTATATCATTGATACAGCGCACATACTATACATATATTTTATTTATATCACATACAAATACATATACTTGCCTTCTGAACAGAGTTAGATTGACAAGAGGCAACTGTGTATTTACTGGGTGAATGAACTCACATCCCTGCCGAGTGTGTCTGCTACAAAATGTAGTTTTGTCTTTTTGTGCCTATTCACAATCACCTTTTCATATTGATAAGTTAATTGTTTACATTTTTGAGTTTCTATTTTTATTCACATTGATTAAATCAATATAAGTTACAATTATGATTTATACATGAAATGTAGTTTTAATGAAGAAAGTGGAGCACTAAGCCTATAGACACATTGATTCTTGAATACTGAATGCTCATCAATGCACTGACGTATAGGCGCAAGGAAATTAGCGTGGAATAGAATCTATGTGAAATGATGAACCAACAAGAGGTAATTAAAATATTTTAATATATTTAAGGTTGATCTAAGTCATTATTCTGCTTTAACTAACATTACTACCAACCATAAATTTCTCTCTCTGTCTCTCTCTTCCTATGGTCAGTTTGACTTAACATTTACAAGCATTCTTCATAAGTCCAGAGACATTGTGGTATTACATAAGCAAAAATCCTCTATTCTCGTCTTTTCATTGATATTCTCCCTTATCTTAATACGATGGTCAACGGGGGGGGGGGGCGGCCTTAGGATATTTTCATATTTAATTAATAATAATCAGTTTTTAGAACCTTATAATAAGTTTAAGAAACAACAACATCAACAAACCCTTAAATACATTACATATATGTGCCCGATAACCAAGACATTTACCTTACTGTGTCAACTGGCAATTGCAACTCTGTATCATTGATTATATAAACACTTTAGATAGGTCCCATGGGAAGTTTAAACATACCGTTATGAAGAACAATATTGTAGGTTACTTGGTGCAATTTCAGTTTCAAAATTTTTTATCCAGCCCAATTTCTGTTTCTCACTTCAGATTTCTGCATATTTTGTCCCTTGTGCATGACAGGGGAGGGGAAAACAGAAAAAGAAGAGACTGAGATTAAATTGTGTACCATGTTAAATTCATTTAGAAAACTGGGAATATTATTACTTTTTATCGTTATTTTCATACCTCACTAATGAATAATGTGTGGAAATTCATTATTCATCTATAGGAATAGACCCAACAGCATACAGTTCCAAGTATGTTTATGTATGCGTATTATTGCGCCATGGGCGGATAACAATTTGATATACCAACAGTATTGGAACATCAAACTGCTTTATACCAACACTTTAAAAGCCATGTTGTTTTTAATGTATGTGGGGGGTGTGTGTGTGTGTGTGTGTGTGTGTGTGTGTTTAAAATTCAATAGTTTTCTGTGTGCTTTGCCTCTCAACATTTTATATGCTTCTAAAAAATATTGTGTGACCTTGGCTACTTAAAGTCTGATTTGATTTAATTTCATTATTAGCAATGTTTTCTTCAGATCTTAATGTAGTTTCATATTATGAATGCTGCAGAACTCTATACACATTTCAAAATCAATTTATGAAACATGAATGAAGTTGGAAATGCCTGGTCTTTTTAATACAAGTCAGTAAAAACAGTAGCTTAAGTTTTGTAATTAGGTCAAAAAACAGTACTTAGACTATCAGTTTCAAAAAATGCTCCATGTCCCTATAGACCCAATGGCCAGCAACTCTCTGAACTAAAAGGGATAAACACAAAGTAATTACCTCACTTCCTTTAGAGTGAAAAACACCATACTGGAGTCTTTCACAAGTCTCTAATCCCTTAGTTTAGCTTATTTGTCAATCTCATAGGTGCTGCTCAATATATTTAACCAGTAATGCATTACTAAGTCAATGTGAGCAAGGAATAGCAAATTACTTTTCAAGTAGGACAATTGAGTGCTAATTAAAAAGGTAACCAGTAAAAATACATGCAACAGAAATTCTACTTTTCCTCATTTATCAGTCACATGCATCGCATTGTTTTCAATGTGTTTAGCTTTGAATACAATTAAGCAGATGAACTTCATAAGGTGAAGTGACCCACAAATGCAGCTTCAGATGGGGGACAAATATTAATAATTTACCAGTCTTTTCAGAACTTCAAAATTTAAACGCCACAGTTTGTTGGCACTCACTCCAGGTTTCTTACAGGGAGGTTATATTACACCATTTTACATGCCCAAAGGGCAACTTGCTTAGAATATGGATTGGGCCCAATCTAGATTTGGAGGGACCCTAGGCATCAAGCCATCCAATTTGTTCAGCTATAATATATAACACATTTGTAATAGCCACATTATATCACTGGGCAATCAGAAATATATGCTGATCAACCATATTTTCCAAGCTGGTTGCCCATGGATATTCAAAATATTTCTAACCCTTCATTTGCATAAAATTAGTCCTTCATGTCAGGATGCTTTCTACTAAATTCAATTTAAGTCTGCTAAGTAGTTTTTCTCAGAAAAAGTAAGTCATTTTTCTGTTGTTATTTTTTTTTTTTAAATGGTTGCTATATCTACAGAAAAGTTTCATCATCTGAAAGCCTTTCCTACCAGTTGCCAAACTTTGGCAAAATTAGTCCTGTGGTTTTTGAATAATAACAGTTGATAGATGCACAATAGATAACATAACCTAATGTTACATCAAGGAAAACTCATAATTACTGGTAGTTTCCAGGCTAATGGTTTTTAAAACCACTTCTTCTCTTTGATGGCTTAATCAGGATTCCTGCAGACTTAACAAAAACAAATTCCATGGCTTTTCCAAAACTTTTCCAGGGCCATTTCACAAAACTCAAGGATCAATGCTTTCTTGCATGATGAAACTGTTTATCAACTGTAATTGTGCCACAATTTACTCTTTCCTCATCTTTCTACGAAATTAGTAGTTATCAATTTTTTTAACTCCATTGTCTGAAATTCCATGACTTTTCCAAAACATTGCAAGGTTTTGATACATTCCATGACTTTTCAAGGCCCCTGAAATTTATTTTTTAAAATCCAAAACTTTTCCAGGATTCGAGGTCCCACTGAAACCCTGTTTAATGAAATGTGTTTTGTTTTTTACTTTCCTCCAACATAACCCACCTATTTAATTTTCAAAATCTGTACCCTTAACCCAAAAATATATTGACACTTCATAACAGAGATCATAAAATTCCAATGGCACTTGATGGGCATTTTTTTTAGAAAATTAACACATACTTTTGAAATTTTTTATAAAACATTCAAAAGAATTATATCAAATTGCAACAAACATGAAAGCACTGATATATCTAATTATTAACTGTACAGGAAAATGCATCTTTTAAGTTCTGGATTTGCCACTTCTTTAGTGTTAGTATTACCCTTCCCCAATTCATCGGTTTCCTTACAAACTAATCCTTAAGTTCTTTCAGAAAACTTGACAATAAAATTTAACCCAGCAACAGAATCTTATTCCACTCTGTTTTAAAAATTAAATATTTATTTATTAATAAACAAAATACTGACATATCTCAAAAATACATAAAAACTTAATGAATGGGCATTTACAGTAAAGTTTAACTGAAGTTTTATTTGACCACATCGATCCTGCAAAACAGTCCTGGATGATGATAGTAAAAGCCAGCTGTTCTTGCTAGTATCTCTCTTTTGTTTTTGTTATTAAAGCCTGGGCTTTATACACTTTGTTGCAAAGTTATCATACACTGACATGCCATGATGCAAACCACACAATATGAGGGACTGATATTAAATTTGCAGTAATACAAATGGGCATTCAATTATATGACTTTTATAAGTACAGGTGATAGGTTCTCTCACCTCTTTTGTCTTGTGTTTTAAGACTACAGAGTTTTTAAACAACTGGGGAAACATAATCACTAAACATGCTTTCTCTGTGAAACATCTATTGATTGTCAAAAAAAAAACAACTGTCACCCTTGAATTAAGCTTTGTCAGCAACATCTTTATTGGTTGTTTGACAATGAAACAATTTACAAACAAGACCTAGAGACCTCTTAGTTTAATTAAGTTGTTTATTTGGCATAATCTATAAACAAATCAAAGAAAAACTGGGACTAATGTCAGATTTCTCAAAACCTCTGACCTACTGAACATATCAGACAAAGAAAAGCACTTAAAGCTTTTATACATATATACCTGTTTTATCACAAGCGGAAGCAGTAAGTCTATTTTTAATGACATCTTTTACACTCTGACAATATCCAATTTTATACATTTTATACCTGTTATGAAGAAATCTTTTCAATTGTAATACCATGCAGTATCCAGTTCAGGCATGATCATAAATTTGCACAGAAGAACCAAATTCAACTTTGTAATACCATTTTTCTGAGAAATTCCACATTCTTCTTTCAAGTATTCTCATTTCTTTTGACCATTATTTTCACCTCCCTGTTCAAGCATTTTAATATCTGACATTGTTGTCTCTAATCAAAATTTTAAAATTTACAATTGTCCAAATATGCAGATAACTCCTTAAGAACTTTCTGATGGTTCATGACAATAATTGTCATTTGATATGGCCATGTAACTCCTTCCCTACCAGAGACATGTATATGCACTGCATATGTGTGCCTTGCCTATACAGTGACAGATAAAGCCACTTGTTATTAAGAACCACTAACCATCATAGATGATATATGAAGGTTATGCACACTAGACCTATGTGATGGATAAATCTGCTCTTTGTTACTCTTACCAATGAACTGATTCTTCAATAATCTATAGTAAAAGGACATTTAACCAACAGAGTTAAGAAATAATGGTTCTTGCTGTGAATGATGTCATGTTAATCTGGTTACTAACAGGTGTTTCTCTATTTTGTCCCACATGATAGTTATTATACATGTTGTTGTTGATAATGAAGGCAATGTCCAGACAATGTCTTCTGCTAGTGATTTGGAATTGGATTTCTGTCTTTACTAAGCATAAAATGTACAATATTGAATTAGAGAATGTTGGCAGTAATACTGAACTATCGTCTTTGTTAAGAGTAAAAAACTGAGACAAAATCAGGCAGTGAAGACAGCACACTATAAGACGAAGACAGTCATGTGCACCGTATGTTACAAAGTTCACTGAAAGCACTGGTCCAACTTTCATTTCTGAAGACGGAAAAAAAAGCATTTCTTCTTTATATATTTTCACCTGGCATTAAATAAAATCTTTCACCTAACTGAAACTGTAGTTTAAACTAACAATTACACAGCAAAATGTATGAAAATAAAGCCAGATTCTCTCTGGCAACCCACAACACTGGTAGAGATGCTGGTATTTTTAGAGGTAAGCTATGAGCGATTTTACTATTAACTGATCCTGCTGCAGCTTTCTTGATTCTGAAATTTAGAGCTGCATGGTGCATCCACCCACATATAAAATAGACCAATACCCAAATCTTGATTACAGAGTGGGTTTTGCCACAAAAATGCTCAGGTGAAGCATAACTCTGTGAAAGTCAATTATGGCAGCCAACATTTAGTGCCACCAAATTTTAAAGTTCAAATTCTAAATTATAAAGCAGAAACTATTCACACTGTTGCACTGTATCTCTGATTGATTGGGAAAGATTATTTGCAATGTAACTTGACTTCATGTAAATAAATGCATGTCATTCTAAATGAATTTGGCACAAACATCACTTAATATTTTGATTTTGTCTGTAAGCATTTCTTCTTTAAATATCATATTCAAGAAAATAAACAAAGATCAAAGTATAAATCTGCCTCAACTAAATCCATCATCTTGCCAAGTGGCATGCAATAAGACTCTCAATGGTTTAAGATCATTTAGAACATTTCAAACTCACTCTAATGCATTAAATGTTCACCATATAAATAGTCTTTGCTGCAGTAGGTGCATGACTGCTGTACAAACCATCTTTTTTTACAAGTCAGTAATGGCCCACCATACAAATAAAAAATATCAACAAGCCAATATGCCAAGTTTTATTTCTTCCAGATAGAGGATATCAGAAATGTTCTGATAGGAGATCTAACGTTTGACGATTATTCTGGAAAAGAATTCATTTTTTATTTCTGTAACCGGCACATTGTATCAGCTTCAAATCAAAAGTGCGCAAGATGATTCACCCCACCTCCGCCCTACCCTAGTCGAACCTGTAAGCACTACTTAAGCTCATCAGTTGTTAACTGTGATGTTTGTGTTTGTATTTTTTTTTAATATTTACCGAAGTGTTTGAAATAGTTCAAATACACTGACTAACCAATCAAATTAATCCATATAATATATTTTGTTTTCTTCAAAAGACTATAAAAAGAAGAGAAAATTAAAAAAAGACCCGGCTATTAATATTTCACAAACTGATGATCTCAGTCAATGACAGCGTCATCGGCGGACAGCCAGCTGCATCATCTCGTATGCACCTTCAAATGATCTTTTCATAAATGCTTGAACAGAATACACAACTGCAAAATGCGTTACAAATATACTAAATACCCAAATATGGACCCCTTAAAGATATAAAAAGTGTTAAAAGCATAGAATTACCTGAAAAAATATAGAACGCAGCGCCCTGTCAAATTCTCCGGAAATGCTTCGAGTGATGGGAACAAGGGAAGTAACCAGCGTTCATTACGGAGCAGAACTTAATTCAATCGGGGCAGATTAGATCCTACAGTAGTTCCAACACCAGATTAAAAAGACGACAGCACTATTTTAAGACGTTATCCTTACAATGTAACTGCCTTCACGAGGCCTTATTAAGAATTATGTTTTATTACATAATAAAGAGAAAATTAACAAATATGCTCACTGCTAAATTGTTTCAGTGTGTCATACTCGTAATTTCTGGTGAAATACAGCCTTACCTATCTACAAACTTAGTTCAGTAAGAAGTTATAAAATAATCAAAAATGTGAACTAAAACATTGATTTTATTTAAAATGTAATATGTCCAGAGAAGAAACATCATCGTCAAACGGTATATTGTGCGGTGTATTACAACTTTATCACCATACTTTTGACGTCATTAATGTACTTATATATATATATATATATATATATATATATATATATATATATATATATATATATATATATATATATATAATGGAATACTTGCATTGTAGTTAAATTCATAAAACATGACTTAATTATTTTTAAAAAAATTAATTCTTTCTGAGTAGAAGTTACATAATTATCGATGATGTCAGACCAATAAAAATGCATGTTCATGAATGAAGTAATGACGAACAAAAATGATGGACGAAGCACATTCTTGTATAAAATATGTTCCTAAGTTGTTATGAAATTACAAGAATGATCATAGATCTTACCCAGAGACCACTGCGGATATTTTTCGTCATTTCTAAAAATAACAATCTCTTCTTGTCCCCTGACATTGAAAGTTTTAACGTCTGAAAAACGCTGTAAACTGCAGTAACTGTAACGTTATTTATTTATTTATTTATTTTGGGGCTGGATGGGTGGGTAGGGTAGGTTGAATATTGAATGAAGCTTCTTACTTTATACTGTATCTTTCTCTTTTTTCTTCTTCTGTCTCTTATCCTTCTTTATTCCATCGTTGTTGTTGCTGTTGTTGTTTTTCTGGCTCTAGTCTTTACATCCAATAATAATAAAATGCACACTTACTAAACTTCACTGTGAACTTCTATCGAATGAACACTAATGCACTTTTATCGAACGAACACGAATGAGTCATTATGTAATAATTTATTTTCTGCTAACCTTGACCTCGTTAAGACGAAACTCATACTTGAGAGCACACTCAAACTCAAATTTCGCTAGCTCTCAATAAATAAACAAACTGATACACAAAATAGCAATATATTTACGTACATGTGACAAATGCTTGGCATTTTGTAATAATTTAACAAATATAAAACCTATATAAAAGTAATTATTAGTTTTTGTGAGCACTTAGGAGTTTTGTGGACACGGTGCCTTGTTTAGAGACTCAAGTGACCCGAATGGCTAGAAACCTGAACAATGTACACATGCTAACTATGTTTACACTCATTTCTAATAACTGCATTATTTGCCGTCCAATCTGCATTAAATTGGTGTAATATTAACCGAGGAGGACATTTCAATTAATTTGCAATTTTTGAAAGGAAAATCGGTCATTTTCCCCCTTTTATACCTTGTGTTCTTTTCAAAATCTGACATACCAAATGTATACGCGTGAAATATATCGGGTCTGACGACTTTTCAATCAAGACTGCGCTAAATATTTCTTTTGGAAATGCCCCGAGCAATATTACTGTGGCAATGTTAAAGTGCAGTTTATTCAACGTTTATAAGAACGAAGTTCTCAACATCTAAGTATAACAAATCCATGTGTAAATTTGAAAGTATTAAAGTCTTAGAGTCAGCAAGTAAGTATACATTGTATGATACATCTACTTGTATGATGCTCTCATGAGAGAGAGAGAGAGAGAGAGAGAGAGAGAGAGAGAGAGAGAGAGTATAATAATATGGCATTTCCACATTAATAATCACATAAATTAACGAAAAATATAAAATACAGACTTAGTTACTATTACCATGAATAGGTTATTAAATGTGTCTACACTTTTTTTATTTGTCTTTGTTTTTATGTTTAAAAAATGACAAACATCTGACCTTGAAATAATTGGTATACATCGCTTTTTGCACAAGTGCTTGCCAAATAGTATTCTTCAAACATGTTTTGAAGCATGTTTACATAACTTAAATAACTAATTTTTTAATGTAATTAATTTTTTCACCCATATCTCCAAACGGGTTGAACATATACAAAATATACTACCTCTCTGGTGCAAAAGGGAAAGAGATAGAAAAGAGATTCTTTTATAGCAAAACATTAGACATTGTTCACAAATATGAGCTACTCTGCTTTGAGAGTGTTATATTTCTCCATAAAGTATGTGTTCACAAGATTAAATTTTATACATATCTTTTGTACTTTGGGATCTTTCAAAATTATACTTGTAGACTGGGGATTTTTTCTGAGTTTTGATCTAAATAGATTTTGCCGAAGCTTTACAAAATTTTACTGCCAAGATTCATTTAAATCTCCAAATAAAATTAGACTGCCAGAAATATAGAAGTCTGCTCCAATCTCAGATTTTCAGAAATATGAAACCTGACACTACAAATTTTTTCACATCACGGTTGTAAGCAAAGTGCTTCATATTTGTTTTTCATTTCTATTACAGAAGAAACACACCTCTTCAGCTAACAAAACCTATTCTGAAAATGAAAGTATTTGTAGTCAGTATGTTGTGGGTAATTCCTAAATTTTGTATCCATGTAGGTAATTCACAAATTTTGTATCCAAAATTATTTTACACAGAATTAAATATATCTTATTCCACCAATATCTATCATTCGGAATGTTGATTTTAATAGACAAAAGTTTTGTGGATTCCAGAGTTGCAATTCAATATACTTCGGCGAGAAAAAGATGCATCGTTTCTTCCCCTTTGTTGCAAATTTAATCTTTTAATATATAACCTGATTCTATTTATAATATCGTAAATGTGTGTAATCTAGGGTGAAAAATCACGTAACTCAAAATAATTTTCATATGATAAATATAAACCTTGATGGTATGCAAATTTTACCCCCTTCATGAACATAACCTATATATAACCTCATCACTTCAAGAATACCTGTCACAAGATATTTAAAATTTTGCTGATATTAATGACTTTCCTTCCTATTCAAAATGGTGGTTAAATGAAATTACATGTATAAGACATCTATTTGACAGTAGTCAATGATCATTTCACAATTCTGAAGCAGAGGCTAATACTTATAATTCCTATATTTTCCGCTACTAATACAAGCAAAAAAGAGATAAGGTAACCTTGACGATCACCTCATCCAATAAAAAGAATTCGACGCAAATCCAGTTCGAATAACACACACACACACACACACACACACACACACACATATATATATATATATATATATATATATATATATATATATATATATATATATATATATACAATATTTAATTTCTTCATCAAACATTAAAAAAGCACTAAAAACTTTCTCAAAGTCAACTTGAAAAATAATATAATTCATTTAATGTTCTTCTGTATAGCACAAAATATCATATATCATTCTGACTACATCCCAATATTCCTACCGTTGACAAATCCCTTTTGACTTTCATGTAATAAATATGACTACATCCCAATATTCCTACCTTTGATAAATCCCTTTTAACTTTCATGTAATAAATATGTTTAATTCTATTACCTATAACTGATGAAGATATTGTATTGGAAATATTTAACAAAGTAATAAGTTTCCATTTTATTAAACTCTCTAGATTTATCTTACTCCGACAATAATTTCCTTTCTCTTTGCTGCAGATAATATCCGTTGTTTAATCCTTGATTTATTGAATTTATCAAAAACTGTCCTTAGCCATTCCAGAAGAGTTTATAAAATCCGATAGCAAATCCGTCACTTCCTGGAATTTTACCTTTACTCCTGTTTTTAGGCCTTCTGAATCTTCCACAAGAGTCATTTCGCCCTCTATTTTTTTTCTTATTAATCATGTTTAAATTCAGGAACCTCTTCCAAGTGTATCAGCTAGTTTTACTCGACTTACAATATTATCTTGTTTACTAAATAATATATAATAGAACGTTTGCAACTCATTCTAAACATTGAATGGATAGATGATTATTTGACCTGACTCATCTTTCCCTTTTATTATTGTTTGTTGTCTATTTCCCAAGGTTTATCAATATTTTGTCGTTTTCTTTCCTTCTATCCGCTTACTTTTTTTTGCTTTAATACATGTTCCAAATGTTCTATTTCCTTTAATAAATCCTTTCGTCTTTACCATGAATGTTCTATTATGAGTTCGCGGATTTTGAACAAAAGGATTTGAAGAAAAATTGATCGTCCATAATAGTAGTAGTATACAGCAAATTCTTTTGTTCTAATTTTTTCCTAACCATTTCTACATATTTTGCCGTTTAGCAGCGAATTGCTGAGCTTCCAGAAATCTGATCCCTTTTAAAAGTTTAGAATGGAAAGGTAGGTATTATTGAGAATAGCTGGGAATATGTGAGTATTATTGGGAATGGTGAGACCTCTAGCTGGGACATATTATTGGGAATACTGAGACCTACAGCTGGGTATATGTGAGTATTATTGGGAATGGTGAGACCTATAGCTGGGCATGTGTGAGTACTATTGGGGATGGTAAGACCTATGGCTGGGCATATGAGATTATTATTGGGAATGGTAAGACCTATAGCATGGCATGTGTGAGTCTTACTAGGAATGGTAAGACCTATAGCTAGGACATAAGTATTAATGGGAAAGGTGAGACCTATAGCTGGGCATGTGTGAGTACTATTGGGGATGGTGAGACCTATGGCTGGTCATATGTGAGTATTATTGGGAATCGTGAGACCTCAACCTGGGACATATGTGAGTATTCGTACTATAAATAAAACTTACGTTTTCATTTTTGTCAAGAAAAATCATAAACGTGCCGTTTGTAAATGATCTTTCTGAATTCATGTGTAATCTTTAATTTCAAGATTATACAATCTCTCCGGATTGCAGAGATGAAATTCTTTTTTTTTCAGATCCAGTACTCTGTCCTCTGTTCTGTACTTATATACATCAGTATCACAATCTTTAACTAAAGTCCCAGTCCTCACAGACGACGAAGTTCGGATTTTCTTACTCTTTGACTACTGAGTCAGTTGCAACAAACAATACAGGAGAATCTTCATTTGAGTAATATACATTAATTACAGTCATTATTCATTTGAGCAATACACATTAATTAGAGTAATTTGTTCATATGGGCAATACACATTATTTAGAGTAATTTATTCAAATGGGCAATACACATTCATTTGAGTAATTTGTTCAAATGGGCAATGCACATTAATTAGAGTAATTTGTTCAAATGGGCAATACACATTAATTAGAGTCAACGAACAGTTACGTACCTTATATCCTCTACTTAATGAAAGAACAAACATATTGATTGTTTGCTGCCCCTACGTTTAAACAGCAAAACACGAGATTCTGATATACTCTAAAAACACTTGGGATCAATTGCCAGAAAGTACTCTTAAATCACCTACCATCCACCCCCACCCCCAAGTTAACAGGCAGTAGCAGTAAACATTTGAAGTCTCACTTCATGTATTATTAGTCCATCTTGTCATTCATACATTGTTCTTACATTCAATATGCAGTTATCTCCCTTACTCTTACGCGAAGCACAATTTGCAATGCACATAGTCTTTCACAAAAAGTGTTATTAACTTTACATATTAGCTATAACAATACCTGTAATATAGTAACTTCTTAAAAATACTTTCAATGACTTCTTTGTCCCTAAGTGACTAAATCAGTTGCAGTGATTATTCGCAATTTTCTACCGTTATATAATTTTGCGAACAATTTGCAGTGATATACACATGCACTTTCTGCAGCGTTTGTGTTTCTTACATTCTCCATAAATTTCAGAACTGCTTTGGTAATGTCATCTTTAACAGTATTCGCCTCCATCTCTAATTAAATGATCAATAGATTGGCAACGCCTTAACATTCTGCCTTGCGTAATATAACTGCCATTTGCCAAAATAGAACGGCTGGTTGTTTTTGAAAGAACGTCTCTAAATCGATTGTCATGGGTTCACACCATCATCATCGTCGTCGTCGTCGTCATCATCATCAATAACAACAGCAACAACAACAAAAATATCTAATGGCATGACAGCAAATGAAATGTTGAAGTACTTGAATCCATGCAAGCCATACTCACCATTTGAGGTATGATTATCTCCACATTGGATGAAGGGATGGCTATAAGTTTGCAGTAGCAACGTCTTCAATAACAACAACAAAATAATCAATAGCATGACAGCAGATAAAATGTTGATTTGGTTGAATCCATGCGAGTCAAACTACTTAACAATTCCTAGTACTGAACGTTATCATTAGTATTCATTGGAGTGTACATTACAAATGTATTTGAGTTGAGTTCTTTACTTGAGCAAATATAACGTAAATTTACATACCGAGTTCAAAGAAATTTACTTTGAAAGTAACCTTGCTGGGCAGATAAAACTTTCTACTCTAATGTGTACATGCATTTAGGCTAAGAGAAGATACACATATCTAGGTTAAAACAACATACACATACTTAGGTTAATGCAATGTACAAATATTTAGGTTAATACAATTTATAGATTTATTTGAATACAATATACACACATTTAGGTCAATACTGTGAAAACATATTTATGTTTATACAATGTACACATATTTAGGCTAATACAATGTACACATATTTAGGTTATTACAATGCACACATATTTAGGTCAATACAATGTGCACATGTTTAGGTTAATACAGTCTACACATATCAATACAACGTACATATATTTAGGTTAATGCAATATACATGTGTTTAGTTTAATACTATGTACGCCGAGATTCGAAAGCTCTACAGTCACATGCACCGTTCTAGCCTGTCTCAATATAATTTTCACAAAAGTTATATATTCTGTCAGCTTATGGGTTATATTCGTATCTACCCATCCTGACAGATACATTCAAACAGCTGACTTTATCTTTACAAAATAAGAAGTTTAGGAACAACGGGTTTCTATGATATCAAGGTATAATTCTTGAATAAAGCCTAACTTATTTAACTTATAAACTCGTAATCTATCCAGTTTATTAACTGTTGTAGCCCAGATTTTGTATGTCAATATATCATCTTTGCTTGAGAACGTTCAGTAATATTCGGTCACGCTCTACATCTTGGTTATATTAAGTTTCTCCAAAACCACAAGAAATGATCGATTTTTATCGGCATGAACCAATAATTTATCATTGGACCACTACGAACATCACAGTTGTATATTAAAATAATCTGTAATTATTTTCAGCTTATATTTTATTGGCTTTTGTATTGTATGTCGATTGATTTAAAAAGTATTTATTTACGGAAGTCGTCACAGAAAATATATAAAAATCGAACAAGCGATATAGAGAACTGAGCAACAAGCTGAAGTATATTTCGGGCTGCCTCCTCGTTCAATAATACTCATTACTTAGACGATGTTAATGACATGAGAAATGACTTAGACGATGTGGATGGCTTGAGAACTGACAATAGAGGAGTTCAAATTTTGGAAACGCTATCGAGATATTTGTCAACAATTGTACATACAGTAGTGAAATACTATCAAGCAGTACTTGAAAAGAATTTATAGCAGAAATATATTACTATATCTTTAAACACAAAATCTTAAAATGTTGGTGACGATGGAAATAAAGGGGTCGGTGTGCAAGGTAAGGACTCTTAACTTCAGCTTAGATGATATTTATTCAGTAACCAGATACGTATCAGTGATAGAACAGGATAGATTGAATATACAAATAGTGAATAAACAAGGCTGACTGTCTCTCCCTCGTTAACCTTGATAAAAATTGTTTTGTAAGTTTCAACATAACTTACCGCAATTTGTGTTTAAATTTCAGCTCAGTAGGATAGAACAAGCAGAATCTTGGTATAACAAAATCCTAAATAGTATAACTATCCACAGTTCTCCAAAACACAGCAACTTCCCGTATATATGTTAAACAAAAGTACACGCAAAATACGAACAGGAAAATGTAGAATACAATCAAAACAGCATAGCAAGAATGATAACAAACGATCAAGAGTAATACAATGCCGATGTTATCCAATCAAAAGACACAGGACAGAAAAAAGTATAGTTACGTTATTGATTTAAGTGACTGATAACTTGACCAAATTATAGTCTCATAATCATATATTTGGTGGGAGAAAACATAATTTTATATGTTGTATACAACATACTTAGCAATGTAATCGATTTTGAAATGTTGCCTGCTAAATAAATCAGCGATGAAGATTTCGACAGTTGATTTATCGATTCCAAAGCAAGTGAGAGAAACACACAAAGACTCTTTAATATGTCTCAAAACCAGAAAATAATTAAGAATGATTAATAATGAAACGTTTTTCGATAATATGAATTTTTCATTGACAAAGAACAATACTTAAGAACATTCCAGGCATTCGAAAGAAAAATGTCTCGTTCAACGAACGAGGAGAATTTCTTATCATGCTGACATGTCCCTTGTTAAAAGTCGCCTGTCTCTTGTTAGGATAAATTGCTGGACCTCTTTTAGGGTGAGTGTTCTGTTGAAGATTAAAAGGATCTTTCTGGATGGACATCATACCTGTACCCTTGGATCTTATGGGAAAGCGAACATTAACATTAGCTCCGTCCAGACTGCGGAAGGAACTCCACCGTTGGCACGAAAAACAACACACTTCCCTCTCAATCCAAATCTCACAGAGATGTCAGACTTACGACAAGAGTTAAAATCGTTGATGGACTGAACGTTCAGATTAGTCAGAAACGGAAAAATGGCAACGGTTTGGACAATTATTGCCTCGTTTTCAACTATTTCATCAGAGAGCGTTAGACGAGACTGATAAAATACTCTGACAGATTTCAAGAATGTGATGAAAACCGAAGAAAAACAAAAAGCAGTAGCTCAAAGACTGTGACAGACACAACCATCATGAGCGCAATTCCAGCTGTGTTTTCTTATCTCTAGCTGTCTTCTCTATCACAAAGATTAACCAACCAACCAACCAACCAACCAACCAACAACTCTATCCTTCCTTCCTATTATTCAGTCAGTCTATTGGTATGTATGTCTGTCTACTGAAGTATCACTAACTTTTATGGAGTACCAATATATGCAGACTTTGACAGGCAAAACCACGGATTTAAGTACCCACGAAAATGTCTTTTCTTCCATAACCACGAAAACTGAGACCCACGAAAATAATTGATACTACAGTATACAGTATGCTCTTTTCCTTTGCGGTGAATATTACAATATATGTGATGTTCTAAATATTGATTCTTGTTGCAGGCTTAAAATATAATTTAGGTGAAAAATCGCTGGGGGCTTTTTTTCTCCTGCCTTGGTATAATTTGAACAAAGAGATTGATATACTAATGAGACAAATCTGAACAACGTCCACTTGGCATATGCTTCCAGACTGTTTAGAGATGAGTTCTATTATCCTGGAGACATATGTTTCTACTCTTTCCAGTCTGGAAATATATATGGATGTATGTGTTTCGTCTCCTTCCAGTCTGGCTTTACAATGTTTAAATTTATATATAAGATGGTTTGAAGACATCTGAATATCTTAAATAAAAATTCTTACAAACTCATAGCATCTCTTTTGGTAGTAAATTAAGTAGCTCAACCTTTGCTTTATATCGCGATTCAATAGCTACGCATTGCCTTTATATCGTGACTCAATAGCGCTTTCTTGCCTTTGTATCGTGATTCAATAGTTCTTCCTTGCCTTTATATCGCGATTCAATAGTTCTTCTTTGCCTTTATATGATTGAAAGTTTGCTCTTATGCTTAAACAGCAGGATTCAATATGTTTTTCTCGACGTTCAGACAAATAAGATGCCATCTTGTAGTATCTTGTAGTTGTCTGAATGACTCGGAATTTTCTTTCCTGACATTTTATTTTCATACACTTTGATGAATCTGGAGTAACTGGTTTCTAAAAACTGGTAAAAGAGTAAAATATTTAAAATAATGTTTAATAAACTACTTGAAAACTAATATCAAAGTCAGTTCTCTTTCTACCCAAAATCAGCATAAACAAAATTAGATAGATTATATAACTTTACCTTAGTCAATTAAACTGAACAAGTGCCAATTTGTTAATGATTCATTTGATTTCTATAGTTTTATGGGGTTTCTTTTGTAATACCTTCTTGTTTGATCTTCAGTCTAAAATCCACTTCCATGCTGTATATATGGAGTCTTTTATATTTGCCTGATACTTTCACAATATAGCCCCAGTTTCATTCTGCAATAATTTTACAAGAAGATCCTTGTATAACCTATCGCTTGATGTTTGGTAGCTCGAATAACTTTCTTCGTTTCTTTTTCTTCTTTGTTTTCTCAAAGCGATGCATAAATGTGCAGGTTGAGTTCTAAATGCACTATCTCTATTGATCGTAACAACATAGAAAAGGAAATAGTTTTTATTTATTTATTTATTTTCTCTCTCTCTCACACTCAGAATCTAAAGCGTATTACTTGATCAGTGTCAGTGATTCATCTAATACAACGTGTTGATCTACGTTTCATCTCCAACAACGCCCAATATGAATAAATATAGCGATTACCGTAAATTATCCCATAAAGAAAAATGTATTTCTTAAATTCATCATCAAAAACAAAAGTTTTAAGAAATGAGGAATACTTTGCATCCCAGATATGAATCAATCAATAGCTGGCACCTGAAATTTTGTGGATGAAGATTTGTTACCAAAAACGTCTCCCAAAATGTGAATGGCTTGACCAAATGCAATGATTAAAATCGTCAGAGATGTATCTGAGACACAGACAACACGTCAGATGTGCATGTACTATTCATGCAGTTAAATAGATTTATAATGTTTAAAACTTGACGACGATAATTCTCCATTTCGTCCATAACAGTCATAAAACAATTACTGAAAAGAGATTTGCGCCTTCTTCGGTATACTGACGTGGTACGTTTAATTTTTTTTTTTTTTTTTTTTTTTGACTTTAGAGTAAATCATCAAGGTGTAATAAAAAAGTGAAGATATTCGTCCAACAAATACTTGTAAAAACTTTTAGTTGGTCATATTCTACATCATCACCGACAGTGCCGGATTAAGCTAGTGCAGGGCCTGTAGCATAATGTTATAAAGGGGCCCTAAATTTAAAAAACCCACATAAATATTAAAACACATAGATTGTTAGCTAGCATAGTAAAGTAATTGTATTTTTTCATTTTCTTTACAGCCAGATAATACGACAAATATGTCTGACATTTCAGTAATAGTATTATTTACATTTAGGTAATTGCTAGCTTGAAAGCATTTAGCGCTGGGCTCTTGAAAGTGCGGGGCCCGTAGCATAGGCTATTTTTGCTACTAGGATAATCCGGCACTAATCACCGAATCGTAAAAGCTACTATGAAATTAGGAGTAGCATGGGCTACATTTTGAAATACGTTTTTGGATTTCACTCCGATAGTCTCATTTCCTTTCAGATACACATAAAAATCATAGATCATACACCTTTCTTCCACCATGATAAAGCCATCTATGATTTAGAATAAGCTGGAGCTACCATCTAAACTCTATTTTAAGTCTGATGATACTGCAAACTACACAGACCCATATATGCCGTCATATAATGAGCCGGCAGATCTGGTAGATCTGTGTTTATGCAGTTTGTAAGGAGCATTCAGTAGAACAAACAGCATTGACCTTGATCGGCAGGAGCATTATTCATCGGCAAATAAGGGTTTATGTTGTTTGCGGTTGGATCCGACTTTTGAGTCAGTATGTACGTTATGTAAAACTAATTGCTCCTTATACATTCTCATGATTACCATAGAAACGTCAGAAACTTTATATGGTTTTGTTGATTTGGTAGTTCTAACATCACTTTCTGCAATCAGCAAACACGGGACTACAATCTGATATAGGTTTTTTTTTTTTTTTTTAATAATACAGCTATGTTTACTCCAAAACACTAGGATCTACGCCGTTATTGTGATTACTACAACGCATGTATGGAAACTACCTGACTGGTTAGAGCATTGAACCTTTCCAATATACATGATCGACCACCATTAGATAGCGGTTAGCCGCTAACACGCAACGATAAAACCCTATCAAAAGTGATTTACCGCTTTTTAAAAGCGCTTCAACCGACATCTAGAAGCAGCGAATCGCTAAATATGCAAGTTTAACCTTCGTTTTGGAGCAATTAATAAGTTAATTTTGACACTCTTTCGTGTACTTTGTTGCACCGCCTTACCTCTTTGCCTGTGGCCATTAGCACTATCTGGTACCCCCATTACCTCTTTACCTATGGCCAGTAACACTATCTGGCACCCCATTACATCTTAACCTATGGCCAGTAGCACTATTTTGCACTCCCTTACCTCTTTGCCTATGGCCAGTAGCACTATCTTGCACCTCCTTACCTCTTTACCTATGGCCAGTAGCACTATCTGGCACCCCGTTACCTCTTCACCTATGGCCAGTAGCTGGGATGCCACTTGTTGCCTGGTACAACACAGATTACTTCACCAAAACCGAGAATGGGCGGGACGAATAGTAAACAGGGTAATACTCAATACACCAAGGATTTCAGTATCCCATTACTATAAAGCTATTACGATATGCCCGAAATTCCTTTACATTTCGAGAGAAATCAAAGAGACACGTGGCTCATTAAATTCGCTTTATTATATAGAACTGTATTGTTGACATCATTCCTGTGACACAATGAAGCAAGTCAATATTGATCTCATTTAAATAGATGATTTCAACGATACTGCTGTGTCATGAAAAACGGAAAACATATATTTCCCTGATTATTTTAAAATTCATTTTAATTATTCGGAACATAACAAATTTGGAATTGCAAAAATAAGACAGGGGCAAGGTCTGAGTAAACAGAATGTTTGCGTCTACCGGAAACGAGAGTTTGACTCCCAGTAAAATCAAAGAACACAATGCCGACTTCACTGTAATTTGAGAACAATTTCTACACATTGTAAAAGATAGCGCATTATCGTGGCCTTGTTTCGGCATCTGTTGCGCATGGTCTAAATTTTGTAACCTACACTCGTTTCCAGCGCAATTTTGTGAAAACCAGTTCAGCAAACTCTCATTTCAGACGATAAATATAGAAAGTGGCGGCTGTATATCCTAAATGCATCAGTAGGGATTATAAGATGCTCAATATGACGGTAATTCTCTCTCTCTCTCTCTCTCTCTCTCTCTCTCTCTCTCTCTCAAATTTAAGAACTGCATCTCTAGATAAAATGGCGGCATAACTTACAACTATACTGTCAGCCATTTTTCATGTCACAGTAAGATCCACTGAGTGTAGTTCGAAATACAAAAAGATACAATGAGCCCATTTTTGTAAACTTTCTTATTTTGGTCTAAGTGCGAAACCAGTTAGACACACATTTGTCATTATTTAGCAGGTATCTCGTTAAGTGTTTTAATAACTGAAACCAGTGATTTCCTATGTAGATAATTAGGGTGCTTCTTGATTTGAAACATGAAGTCCTCATCGCCATATAAATCATTATTGATAATTATACTGTGGTTATCATTTTGTAATCTCGGCAACAGGAAACGCAGTACAACTGTGCATACTTTAGCATACATGTACTTACAACAAGGATGTGCTGCAATGGGAGAGTTAAGTCCTGCTCAACTGGTTTGCCCCAAATGGCTTGCAGGCCAACCCAGACAAGTTTCAGGGCATTTTCCGTAAAAAAACATGAGTGTGGTTAATGTTTCCTTTACTTTTGCACTCCAGTTTGCATACATTCGATTTTAAATTGTCAATTGTATAGAATATTTTCAGTAACAGTATGATGTGCAGTACGATAATTCTCTTGAATTGCAAGCAACATAAGTAGCGGAAAAAACAGCTTGCTATATTGTACTGTAATGTTTCTAATTGTTTGTACACTGTTAATTTGTGGTGGTGTAGCAATAGTGTATAGATAAAATACTATGATTTTTTTTTTTTTTAAATTACTGTCAATATGAAAACTTTAGTATTAAAAATGTCACCATAAGAAAAGCTAGACCAGATAAATAATTATGATTTCTATAGATTGATTGAAAGGGTGCAAATTTCTGTGTATCTATAAAGAGCACATTAATTTGGGCAGGTGAACGATTAATTAGATTTATGGGGACAGGTGCGTGTTTAAATCGATATACTGCAAGGATTTTTAATGTCTGTCGCGAGAGGAAGTGATTCTTAAGCATTCGTTTGTTTAACAGTCAGACAGACTGGAAGAAAAAGGTTAACTTCGATCTTTGTATCGAAAATATCAGAGTTGATATTGTCCAGAATCAGTTATTTGGAAATCTAGAGGTCAGGCGGACCGCAATTTTGGCGCCTAGTTATAAAAGGCGGTAGATATATTTAATCCGGATTGGTTAAGCTAAATAAGGGGCGTGGTTCCTACACGAAATTTCTTGGTTTTAATATGCCCCATTGCAAAAATTTAGTCAGTCTACGTTTTTCTGCAAGAGAAAACTATAGGAGACTCCGAGTTTGCATTTAGAAGAAATTCTCTCGTAAAACAATTATCCAAGGGACCGGATGTCTGGAAAGTCGACGAACAGTTTTGGCGGTAGAAGCGAGCAAAGCTTAAAAACACAAGGTATTTGCATCAATCTCATGTAATCCGTTGATACCAGTATAACGATTTGCTTGGATTTATTTGCTTATATTTACATGAATTTATTTGTTTAAATTCGTAGATCAATTTTCTTGATATGAGTACAACTGTGTTGAATTCATCTATCTGAATCCGTACAATGATCTTCTTTATATAAGTTTGACTAATTGTTTGAATTTGTCGTCTTGATCATTATAGGAATAGGTATTCTAAGAATTTCATGCCTTACCTTAGTTGATATGAGTTACGAGAATCCGTGTGAATTCACCAACCTTAGATGATTTCACGTATGATAAAGACAAGTGGGTATTGACTGAAATTAACGTTGTTAAGCCATGAAGTGAGATTTCATGTATGCTAAAGACTTGAATGTGTGTATTCGCTGGAAATAACGTAGTTAAGCCATGTAATGAATTTCATTCATTCATTTGTGTAATTGAGACGAGAACGGAACTGTTATGTCTCGTGTGATGTTAATGTGAGTCAGTGTTGAAAAAGCCGTTCGGAAGTACATTAATCTTATGAAACTAGGCTTGTTTATGCTCTACCATGTTTGGCTTGACCAGATGGCCTTTGGTATCTCTTTGAATTCCGATAGGACGATATCTGACATAACGAGAGGAGAGTAATGATCTATTCCCAGTAGGATATCTGACAGGATATTTAGGTTGAATCTCTGTTTATTTTGAAAGGGGAAATAGCTCCACTGACGTATCCACATACCTACTTATCCAAGTATCTACGTATCTGCGTACTTACGTATCCACCTACCCACACAAAGTTCGAGGGCCGAAAGAGGCGAGACAATAGAGAGTTTGGAGAAGAAAAAAGTGAAAAGGACCAAGAAGAACAGCCACAGTGAAGTTGGAATGAATCGGAAATAAGCAGGTTATGAAGTTGTACAAGGCAATGACTTCGATTGTTCACTAGATTCTATGGTGAACCAATTCTATCATTTAAAACAGATCGGCTATTTATATAAGAATATTTGTGTTTGAAATTCGGTGAATGATTTATTTCAAAAAGAAGTGTATCTTCCTAATGTAATGTATTATCACAGTTGTTTATGTAATTGATTAAATTGTTGTCTTTCATGTACGGGGGCTCGTGTCATTCTGTTTTATATATCTGCTCAGATCTCTATTTATTCCACCTATACGTTTCACACTTTATATTAATATTTACTCGATCCGGATAACAACACCGAGGGCGATCACCCTCTAGATAACGATAACCCAATAAAGCGGACACCTTGTAAAAAGGTACAATCCGTCAATCAATCAAATCAATACCCACCACCACCCCACATTGATGGTGTATTGAAAATCAGGGATACACACATTTTCGGACAATACAGTAATGAGGGATCGTAGCCAGTTATCTTTCTAACAGTTGGCTCCACAGAAAAACCCGGTCCTGATATTTCGTTATCCTCGGAGTTTATCTTTAGCCAGAATAATCTGTTGTCGATCAATTGAGCGGTACATAATTGTCAAAACTACAATAATACATGTATCAATGAAAACAAATATTGTCTTATTTCGTTTTTCGGTGTATTAAATTATATACTATATTAACACTACAAGACACTTAAATTGCCATTTGTCTTCTTTTTCAGTTTAATTAAAATAGCATATTTTACTACTTTCGGGCTTCTTATGTTCAAACCTTTAGTGCCAACCTATTATATATAAAATATTAATGCTATTAACTTAATTTCCTTATCTGCTGATTAGTGTGGTTTTAATAAAACCTCCTGACTAGTGTGGCTTAATGAAAATCTCTTTAATGAAACAATAGTTACAAATAGCATGCTGCAATTTACAGTTATGTACATGGAAGAAAGAACTTGATAAGTAATACAAAATGTACAACTTATTGTCTTCTTATCTGTATTCACTCATTACAAGACAATTAACTTATACAAAACAAGTGAGAACAGTTTTGTATTTAAATCTTAAACGAAAAGAAAATAATTGCCTTTATTTGTCAACAAAAGTGAAATATATGGTCACAAAGAGTTAGACTTGGTATGAATTTATACTAATCACCTAAATGAAAAGGGTCTGGACTTGCACAAATAAATGATTAAGAAATGAAGAGACGTGTGTGTGTGTGTGTGTGTGTGTGTGTGTGTGGTAATCAGAAACAATTCCCTTTTAAAGTATTACATGTTCTATTCCGACAAAATCCAATGTAATGTTCTAAATCTTACTGCAAAACTATCATTGCAGAACTGAATTTAACACACCATGAACAATACAACTTGATTTAGACCATGATTTTCTTCTTTTGACCCTTCCAAATAATGTTATAGGTTGTCTGAATAAATAAAAAATAGAACGTTTCACTTCAAGCAAATCTGACATCATATATCATTGCAAACACACGCACATGCAAAACACACACCTGTACATATCTCTCTCTCTCTCTCTCTCTCTCTCTCTCTCTCTCAGCCATGTACGGGCTTAATATCAGATTAAACCCATTTTAAATAAGACGCATAGTCGTCATAATAAAGATAATAATACTCTGTTTTAACTGAAAAATATTTATTGGAGGAGAACAGCACTAACATAGCAAACTTTACTCACTTACATGACTTATAAAAAAACTTAACTAGGACGACATCTTTAAAAAAAACTTATTGTCGTAGACCTCCAACCTAAGGATGAAAGGAACATTTACAGTTGCATATAATGCAGATATATTACATTAATAATATATCAAATATATGTTTAACGTAAACATATTCAGCGAGAATCTTGTATATTTCCAAACTAAACGAGCTAAAATCGTTTCCAAGGAGGTCCAAAATTTTACTAAATTACCCCACCAAGTAACTAGCTAAAGAATTATTAAGATGAAACTGCTGAATCGTCAATGAATTATGTGATTTTACGAATATGAATCTGTTGAAAAATAATTTCAGAAAATAATCGCAAAGTTAATTGTGTCAACATGATCATTTTATTTTTATGCAGATACGAGAAAATATGATTTTCCATTTGCGTTCAGTATCCCAATCATGCCTAATATTTGCTTACCCATCGATTAGCTCGTTTTTAGCCTTGTCTTTTTAACACCTCTCTCACAGACGTTAACGTCTGTGATCCATGCTATTGAGACATTTTGTAAAACAAGATACAGATGCCGTCCTTTTATTGCTTGCTTATTAAGCAGGAAGTATACCGGAAATAATTTTGGACCGCTTTGTTCCATGCTGCCACCTATCGGTTTAAAGAGAAGATAACTGGCTACAGTCCCTCATTTCTTAAACGTAATATCAGTAAACTTATATTGTCATAAACGGTTACCAGTCACAAACAAGAATGCTTAGAATTTCAAACAACTGTAAATGATTTAACCATATGGTTTTTAATGATCTGCAGAGCATTTATAGCCAAAATTATAATTTCTTTTTCTTCTTAAATTAGTCCTTCTGTTGGTAAAATTATTGCTGTTCATTATGTAATATTTGTCTTGAAGGAAGTTCTCAGCATGATGCTTGTTAGTCACACTTGAGTAGGAGAGATCACAAAAGCTTTTTCAAAATAAAATTCGCTTGCTGGAATTTACAAATTTAAAGAAAAGATATTCCTCTTATATCCCACTGTTGATAAGGTTATAAGAATGAAACATATATCCTAGGGTGAGATAAAAATAACCCACACTTTTCTTTATTCGATATCTGCATGATAAGGGTTGACTTGGGTTTGAGAGTATACAACTAGGTCTTATCTCTGTTTTTCTCATAGACGATTGTAAGATATGCAAGGCTAATTTCACTTATTGAACTTGAGAGGTACATGATAAAAAAATAAATAAAAAACATTTTTATTTTAGTCATTTGTCGTATTTGTACATTTAATAAGTGCTCATTCAGAAAATATTAAAACGTATCCAGTGAAAATTACTTTCTGTATTTTAACAAATAGGCACATCTACTGTAATTCGTGCTATTCCAAGTACATTTCCTTGTAAGCAGAAGCAGTCGTTCTCATCAGCTTTCTGCATCTGATAGCACGTGATTTTCCTGAATGTTTGTCCATCGGTGTCGATCACGACCACAGCTTCAGTTATCTGTTGTCAACGAAGATGACTAGTGAGGCCAATCCGGGCACGGAAGTCTCTCCCGCAGGTGGAGCACACAAGGGTTGGTATATAACTAGAGGGGACAGCAGCTCTAACCTTACGAGTGACAAGTTTTCTCTGCACCTCAGCAATTTTCTGCTGTTCTGCGCGGCGCCAGATGTGATCTTGCTGCGCCAGGAGGGATGATCTTGCGCAAGGGTCTCCCATGGGGCAATGTCGATATCTTGCATTTTCAAGGACGCCTTCAGTGAGTGCTTGAAGCGTTTCTTATGTCCTCTAGCAGCGCGTTTTCCCTCGCAGAGTTCGCCATAGAGCAGCTGTTTTTGATATAATTTCACTGGGCCTACGGACGATGTGTCCGGCTCATCTAACTTGGACCCTTTACAGAGGTATGAATACAGCATTTTCAAGGACGCCTTCAGTGAGTGCTTGAAGCGTTTCTTATGTCCTCCAGCAGCGCGTTCTCCCTCACAGAGTTCGCCATAGAGCATATTTTTTTAATATATACTTTCATTGGGCCAACGGACGATGTGTCCTGCTCATCTAACATGGACCCTTTACAGAGGCATGAAGACAGATTGTGAGAACCTTGGTATCGGAATTTTGTGTTGCCATCTTATCCGCATATTCTTTCGGAGACAGCTCATGTGGAATTGATTGTGTTTGTCAGGAATGTATGCTATAGATAGTTCAAGCCTTGCTGGCATAATGGAGAGTCGTGAGCACTTCAGCACGGTACACTTTCAACTTGGTGGCAAGACTGATTTCTCTGCGGTCCCACACATTCCCATGTAGTCTCCCGGAGGCTGAGCTGGCTTTGGCAATTCTGCTGTGACCTCATTGTCAATATTGACTGTTCTTGAGAGGTTGCTGTCCAGATACGTGAAGCCGTCGACCGCCTGGAGTTTCTTTCCCTTCACTGTGATGCTTGGTTCACAATATGGCTTGCCAGGGGCAGGTTGGTACATGACTTCGGTCTTTTTGGTGCTGATCGTGAGGCCGTAGTTGTCGCATGCCTCAGCGAACCTGTCCTTGCTAATCTGCATGTCTTCTGATGAGCTGGCATTGATGGCACATTCGTTTGCCAAGAGGAAGTCCATGATGACTGTTTCCTTCACCTTCGTGATTGTCTGCATTCACCTGAGGTTGAATAAAATCCCTTCAGTCCGGTTTTGGAACACATCTGTGAGCGTGGCAGTGAACATCATGCTAAAGGGTGTGGGCGCCAGAACGCAACCTTGTTTGACGTCATTTGTGACTGGGAAGGCCTCAAAAGGTTCACCATCTTCCATTACGTAGGCCATCGTGCCGTCGTAGAAATTGCGATCGACTATGATGAACTTATAAGGGCAGCTGAATTTGCCATGGTCTTCTAAAGTCCATCTCTGCTTACTATGTCGAACGCCTTGGTCAGGTCAACAAAGGTTATGAAGAGGTCTCCGTGATGCTCTTGGCATTCCTCCTGGAGCAGCTAATATCATGTCGACTGTTCCACGGTTGAAACCACACTGACTTTCTGGGAGTAGGCTCTGATCAAGATGGCGAATGAGGTGGACGCAGGAAAGTGCGATTGGCAGGCGGGGCATTGGTCTGTGGTTGTCGCAGTATTGACGATTGCCTTTATAGTTTTTGAGGTGGACTATGTAGGCGTCTTTAAATTCCCGTGGGACCACTCCTTCATTCCATATTGCTATGAAGAGGTCTGTGAGTTTCTGCAGGAGTACGGGTCCCACAACTTTGTACACCTCGGCAGGTATGGCATCTGATCCTGATCCACAGGACAACTGACTGATAGTTTTCTGAATCTCTTGCATATTGGGTGGAGTGTCCAGCTCAGCATTAGTTTCTACTCGAGGCAAGAGTTATATGGCTTCCACGTTGTTCGATGATGGACAGTTGAGGACACTCATATGTCCTTTATGCCCTTCATCTTGGTGATGACATAGTCGATGAGATGCCAATGCTTTGAGCGGGGTTGCATCAATGACGTATTGTTACGGTTAGGTAAGCGGAACAAAGGGTTTGTGATGACGAGATCATGTGCGGCGCACATCTTGAGCAGTATCAGCTCGTTGCTGTTGAACGTCCCGACGCAATGCATTCCGACAGCTCCTTTCCAGATCTTTTGGTCATTCCGCACTCTAGCGTTGAAGTCGCCAAGGATGACGAGCTTTTCCGATTTCCGGGTGACTGAAATGATGGAATCCAGTTTTTCAAAGAACTTACCTTTCACATCTCTGTTGGTCATTGTTGGAGCGTAGGCGCTGATCAACTTGGCACATTTCTTATTTCCCAGATGAAGTTGTAAAGTCATTAGGCGATCATTGTGACCATTGAAAAGGCCGGTAAGCTTGCGCACTAGACGAAGCTTCACCGCGAATCCAACACCTGTCTACGGACGTTCTTCACTTCCATGGCCACTCCAGAAGAACGTATAACCGCCGCCTACTTCTGATAGCTGGCGCTCGTCTGCTAGATGAGTCTCATTCAAAGCTCCTATGTCCACGTGGTTTTCCTAACAGTGACAAAACCGTATTGTTAAAGCAAGTAGATGAAGATCATGTTAGTGCATTTAACTTTCTATACTTTTTGAGAGTTGAAGATTAAACAAATTCGCCCTGTGCCTTTAGCAGTGTACATAAACTCCGGAGCAGAAGCCCCCTTCTCTCTCCCAGTTCTATAAATTGATACATATGGGTATCAATCACAGACTACGAATTGTGAGTGTAAATCTATTCACAAATATGTACAGCAGAGTTTTCAATTCAGGAATAATTTCTAACCGATTTCCGGTCTTAAAAGGTGTGCGGCAAGTTGGAATATTTCCCCCCGGCTTTAAAATGTCTTTATCAATGAACTACTTGATATTTTAACAACTTGCAACTTTGGTTTTGTATTCCTAGACCATCCGTGTCCTTGTCCGATTGTAGCAGATGATACGCTTCTTCTGAGTCTTTCAAAACTAGGCATATACCACTTACTGAAGATAAGTTTTGAGTACTCGATAAACTGGGGATTCAGGTATAATTCCATTAAAATATTATTGATTTTAAGGAAAGCTCATCTGACGACAAAAGAAGACACAGTTGTTGGTTCCGGGGATCTGATGCTGTACTAATAACAGAATCTTGTAGACATTTAGGCATCAATGCATCTAAGTATAGTAAAATTGATGCCAAGATAAAGAGGCTAAAGAAAAGCTAGTAAGTTCTCCGCTTAGCTTTATTGATATTGGAGTTAATGAGAATGGCTTTAACCCACTCGCAGCGAACATTCTGCATCAAAATACTGCATTACCCCGCACATTGTATGGTTGTGAAATCTGGTGCAACCCTAGCCTACAGAAAATACTTTCGTAAGAGAAATAGGTCATTGTTTTTGCATTAAGCACACGCAAAGACATCTAGATACACAGGAACTAAAATTGTACTGAGTTTACTGTGTGTTTTACACATTGAAGCCTACATAGATATGAATAAGCTGTATTGCCCATAGCAACTCTGTTGATTGCATGCGGCCTATTGTGCCAAAAAGTATTTTTACTCCACCTCTTCAACTATCAAAACACATGTGTCAAAACAAAACAAACGGGTTTTTTCCTGACATTTACAGAGTACTTGAAAAATTTGACTTAAATAGGTTTATTGAATAGTTCATAATTCCTAGCCAAACAAAATTGACTTGAAACGTATTGTTCAATACAAAGTCTATACCTCGTATGAAACTGCTCGGACGTATAGACTAACTGAAGACACATTGCTTAGTAGATATCAGAAGCTATTGCTTGATGACAGTTTGATCCTGTCTGTATTATGGGAAGTTTCTAGGAAGTTTCCAGCTTCTCTTGAATCATGTAAAGTTGTTGCCAATATATCGTGTTCAAGTTGTTTTCATCTGCGGACGATGCCGTTAGTATTCACTGTCAGACCTTGTGTACTTCTGTCGTTGATCATTTCATTGTAGCATGTAGCTTTATTACATCAGACCGGAAAAGGTTTTGGTGCCACATTAATGATCGATTTGGAGTGCACGTTTACGTGTACTTAGATTCGTTGTCTGAATTTTATTTTTGTCAATACTAATCTGGAAATGATTACCCGAGACTTTCTAGCGCTTACTAGCATATTATGAATGTTTTTCTCCTGTGTATCACAATGGTTGCTTCCCTGTGGAGAAAGGACACAAGAAACTTTTGACATGGCACCTTCATGATATCCATTGTGTTATGTACCTTTATTATTCATTTACAATGTATGCTTAATGATATAATGTCAGCCTCCGTACTCCTCTTTATCCTGGTCATTTTATATCCTCAGGAATCATCTATTCATATTTGCCAAAACACCAGAAATGTTCTTGCTTACTTCTGTACTGGATGTTAACAGTTGCATTCAGTGTTTAATACTTCATAGTTTCTTTTCACAAGGAGCCGCTGAAATTTCCTTTGTTCGTCCATGATGCATTTATACTCTTCGCAATGCGGAGGAAATGAAGATATGAATGAATGAATGAATGAATGAACGAATGACTATGAATGGCTTGTGCTCGCAATCATTTGGGCCGGGCAACTGAATATAGACACTGGAAATTTGTAAAGGACAACCCGAATGCACATTTTAATGTGTCAATCTTTGTTGCAAATATTCTCAATTTTAGAGACTCCGTTCAAGCCTGTTTCTCGTGTTACTTATCTATCTGATCTAATATCAGGCGGATTCGGAGAGAGAAAACAAATTAAGATTACCGCATACATTCAAGAGAATAAACTTTGATAAACATCGAGATTACAACCACTTCAGAATATCAGTATTTTGTTGATTTTACCTTGTGTAAATGTTGCGGTTTTGTTTTCTAGGCATTGGCAAACGTAATACCATTCCATTAAATTTTAGAACAATTTTGATACAATTAAATTTAAATTGTATTGTCAACAGGACACCACATTTAGAATACCGAGTATATTGAGGAACTGATACAGTATAAACTGTATTTGATATTTGTTATGTCCCTTAAATAGAAAAAATGTAGTTCTTTTATAGCAGGTTACATGAAACGATATGATTATAACACGGTTATATATAGTCCTAAGATGCCAGTTATGCCATTTATTTAATAATTACTATGGATGACATAACGTGTCGCGGATAATAGTGCAGTTGTTTTGGCTGACATATGGAGTGACCAGATGGAACATAAACTAACATGTATGTCTTGAATTTTCAAAACAATCGTAAGGGAATTTAAGCTAATCATGATGAAATAAAACGATTATCAGTCAACGTACCTTTGACTGGTTTTTTTTGTGTTGATGATTACTAATCAGATATAAAGATCTCCTTTCTTTGTTTTAAACCCACAGCTTGCTGTGTTCTATTTTCTTAAATTGCTTTAGTTTCTACAGTTTCACGTTTTTAGGCTTAAGTATATCTTTTATTTCAGATGCCCAGAGGTGTTATTATCTTCAACGTTGCTTTTACTTTAAAAGTTCAGCTGTTCTTATTTCTACTGCAAAATAAAAGACGTGCTCATGTTGAAAATTCAGTGTACAGAAGTGAAGTATTTGTTCGAGTACACAAAATTCTTTAATGTTTCATCTCAAATACATATAAATGTTGACATATGTAAGAGCATGACCGTTAAGATGTCGTGAGGGAGGAGGTGGTAATTTGAAAGAAGTTGACTGAAAGACCACGCATATTTGTGTATTATAGCTGATCTCATTCTCAAATGCGTACTGTTCACATATCTTTAATAATTTTCTAAACCCGATATAGAAGGACTTAGTGACATATCAGCAAAACTAAAATTGTTAAGAAATAACACATTTGGTGTCAAATGTAACCCCACGTGACACTAATCCAACTTACGATATAACTCGTACTTTGTATTAAATAACAAAGAGAAGAACGCTTCTCTGCCTTACCAAATTTGTTACATGGTAGGATCTGAATACTACACTTCCCCAACGCTTGAAGTACAACTGTGTGCCATACGAGTTAATCAGAGTATGAACTACGTAGATGGGTATTTGAATATCAAGCAACTTTTTAAAGAGTGTCCAATGAATGAGCCAATCAAATGCCTTACTAGCCTCTAAAACATTATAACCCTGGATTGCCATGTTCTGCATAATAGTTGACAGTTTCCTTAAAGGCATAGAGACATAAGTCTGTTGGTGTTGATTTTTTAAAAAACCAAACTGATTATCAGAGATTGTGACTTTACGGTCAATACATTTAAATAGTTTTGAAATGATTGTTTTATGAGCTTTAGGTCTATTATTTTTTGGGTCAGGTTACAATTTTACTTTTCAGGAGCGGCATGATTGTAATTTTGTGGAATTTTTGTCGCAAAGCTATGTATGGACATGCAGTTAAATAATATTCATCAAAAGGACATGAAACCTGCTATCACAAAATTTTAAATGTTCTACGTATAAAAAATCTAATCATGAACATTTACTACCTTTTCGTTTAGCTATGGCACTTTGGGTCTTAAATACTGTGATTAGTTCAATACGACCAGAAGAGGCCTTGAATGCTGAAAAAACAAACTCCTTATTTTAATCGCTTTTACACTAGTGAGTAAGGCTTCAAAATGATTTTTCCACATGTTGCATAGGTTATTTTGGCCATGGTTCCCATCAGTGCAAAATGGTAGCCGAGCCGAAGTTGTCGTAGAATTTTGTTCTTTCAAGAATTCACGTTGGTCTAAATTTTCATTTTGTTTGTAAACTTGTCTGTTTCATGTTTGAATACTTCCATCTTAAATTATCTAAGAGCATACTTAAATTGAGCTCTAGTTTGGAGCTGTGGTTACTGAGAGGCTCATGACGAGGTTTACCATTTTCACGCCACATAAGGTAAACATGTTGTGCATAGTCGGACAGTTCTTTGACAGTCATTCCAGCCAAGTATAAACCGGGGACCAAGTTTGGATTTACTAGATAAGTATTTACCATAGTTGGACAAAGTTTTTCATATATCTGTGTAAAATCCATTAATCTGTTTCATAGGCACCTGATTAATTCAGCCATGATCATTACAGACCGTAACACAATATGGGAGCTCTATGTTGTTTAATAAGAATGCAGATGTCTGAGTATAATTCAAGTTTTCATCGGCAGAGAGGTCTGACCAATTGATGTTGTGTTTCAAATTTAAGAGGTCACCGAGGCAAGAATCAGATCCAGGAAATTGCTCTAAATTGATAGTTATTAAAAGTAGGACGATGGTCGACCCTACTCGGGTACGAATTATTCTCATTTCACTTATAGCTGAATCAGCAGATTGTGAAGAGACTCAATGATTCAACAAAGAGACTATTGTGAAGAGACACAATGATCCCACCATGAGACAGTATTGTGTAGAGACACAATGATCCAACAAAGAGTCAGTATTTTGTGGAGACACAATGTTCCACAAAAGAGACATAATAGCGCGAGTCACTGAGTAATATTTCTGGTGTGATCTACTATAAGTTTTAAGTTCGATGTGATATTACCATATTCATCACAACATAGGCGAATTTCATCTCCAAAGGGAGTGGATTTGAGTGTATTAACATTCCTGTCTCCTAGTACATAAACATTTGGAGTATTAGCATTTTCTGCAATATAATTATTTTTAATTTTCCCCAAATGATCGATAAATTCCTCAAAGTTTTCAACAAGATCACAAGGTAAAAATAAACATTTACAAAAAGCAAAGAGGAACCACCTGTCTTAATCTTAATACCTATAAATCTGGGATCATCGATAATACTTGCAAGAAATCTATGACATAATACCACGACCCCTCCCCAAAGTCTACCTGTGTGAATGTTTGTTTTAGATTCATTCGGTGATAGCCCTGATCCATAAAACTCCTTATGTACTGACGAGAGACAGTCTAGATCACTGTCGAATAGTCCCAATTCTTGTAGAAAACAAACACAAACGTCAGATATATTGCATAAAGTTCTTACATTTTGTATATTGTTCTAGTCATAGAACGACAGTAATAGAACGAAATGCACAAAGTATTCATTATATATATATATATATATATATATATATATATATATATATATATATATATATATATATATATATATATATATATATATATATATATATATATTTGAGTCAATTATGGTAAAATTATGGAATATTAGAGCTTATTCCGACTTTGATGTCTCTTTTTCGTATTGACATACGATACTTGATACATACATGCAATACCATTTATACAATAGTTCTAGACAATAATCTTTAGTCAGTATAAGATGAAAGAAAAAAAAATAGAGTTTTCAGGTAATATCAGTTGATCAGGCATGAAGTGACATTGTACATTACAAAGACATTATACACTGTGTTGTACATCATAAAACTTCCATTTGGATTATAACACAGTTTTCTTTGTTCAAAGTGGAATGGTGGCTCCCACAGTTTCAAAACCGACATAAATGTTTCTTTCTTTTCAAATTTGATTGCAATATAGTTTTCCAAATTATAGTTGTCTTTAAGAAAATCTTGCAACCAGTCTAATCTAGCCACACCCCTTATGATTTTACTTAAATAGATGTAATATTTCTCTAGAAGAAAGCAAATATACAAAGGTTGCTCATAATTCCATCTGTACTTGTATCTCTCAGTATCACAGTATTTGCACAATAGGTGTTAAGGATAAATTTTTTCCAATGTTTTAAAAAAGTTTTAAACCATTTCTATTTTATTTTCAAAATTCATCTCTACCATTGTATCGAACTCCACCGAAAACATTATACCTAATGATGTAACTTCAGTCATCCACTGTAATTTTAACATGTGATGAAACGTTTGTGTGACGTACTTCTTGTTTCCCATCCAAACCGCTCTAGTTTTGGCAACGTTAAGTTTCAGTCCTGAAATCCTTGCAAAGAAGTTTAATACTTCAAAAGAGGACAAAGCAGTCTTTATCGTCCAATTGTCCATATCTGCGGAGTACTAAGGGTAATTCTTTTGTAAAAACAGTAATTGAATCAAAGCTTAGAGGCAATGAACCTACGATTGTAAATTTTTTTCTAACGAAATATGATGGAAACCATCGAATCGAAATTCCCATTTTATTCAAGCCGTGTAGGAGACTGAAAGTCACAGAACTATAGTGCAAAAAATGAAAGGAGTTTATACAGAAAACCAGTATACATATTGCATATTGGTTTATTTAACTCGCATCATCTGTACGATATGTTATGTAAAATGCACCAATTGTTCCACAAGAACATTTATCCGTATAGACGAACACCATTCTCAATGCAACTATATCGACTGCAAAAAGATATTTGTTACCATGAAATTAGATGCAGTGTGCACAGGTTGAAGAAAACTAGTACAAAGTTAGATTTTGAAACACTATGAGTTTGCCAGAAAAAAAACCCCTCAAAATTACATCTCTGAAAATCTGTACAAAAGAAAAACGGATGCATGCAGAAAAGAATGTAACCACAAATAAACAAACAATTGTAACCAAAAAAATGTTTAAGGAGCGTGCGGTTTATTTCCGATGTCAGGGTTGAGCGATATTCCATATTGCTCGTTTTTTATTCTTTGTTTTTTAATGTTCATAAATTATATGAACAATTGAATATAATAGAATAATATAATGAAGGTTTCTTTTTATACTGTGTATCATATACTCACATGGAAAAAGTTAGCTTTCAGAAGTGTGACTGAGACACATTTCATGCAATGGACTCAATATGTGTTTCTATGCTGATGTTCGTTTATTTGTATATTTTTAAAACTTGTTCATTTTTTTATTTCCCATTTTCTTTCGTATGAGCACAACTAAGTCAATACTAATATGCTGAAAGATATTTCTTAATATAAACATATTTATTTTTATAGTAATATCCATGTAACATGTATCTAGAAATATGTGGCAAATCAAATAAAAGTGCAGCACAAGATCAAGTCAGCAGCTATAATTGGCAAAATAGAAGATTTAATGTTGCATACCAAGTGGTTCGAGAGGAAAATTACTGTATCCTAATTTATCTATATATGGATCTGGTGAGTTAAAACTCACAAGCTCTCTGACAAACCAGTGCAGAGAAACAATAACAGAGAGAGATCCTTTTAGTCATATGACTATTTTAAAATGATATGTTAGACCTTTGTTATCGGTCAAAAACCCAAAACTGAGCAAACCGTGAAATAGATTACACCATGTGTGTGCCACATAATCAAGACGTTTACAACTTTTTGAAAATCATCAGTAAAGCTGAAACCAACTAGGCAAAACATCACATAATTTCAGTCATTAATTCTGTCAAATATTGGTCACGTAAACATTTGAAATTCAGTGCCCTTATAATGCTATTTTTTGTTCTGTCTCTGTTTTGTGTTTACCTTTGACAAATACTAAATGACAGTCAAAAGCGCTAAGGCTAATTTAAAACTCGTTTTGCACTTTTCGTTGTTAGTTTGTTGAAAACACACACACACACACACACACACACACGGAAAAGAGCAAAAACCAACAAATTTTGTTAAATTCAACAAATATTTTATTTCCCTGTAATACAAAGTGAAAATTTTAAAAGAACTTACAGTATTGAGAATTAAATCCCTAATATTCCTAAAAGTTCTATCACAAGTCCAAATGTATGAAATTCCAATTGATTTCAAGTGGTATTCGAAATAAATTCCAATATTGAATGTGCTGATGTGCTTGTAGTATCGAATGTGCTAATTTGTCAATGGTCTGGAAAATGGCAATGTGTTCACAGTCTTTTGATGTAGCACAATAATATAATCCAAAATGCCGTGAATGAATTCAATATAATTCCAAGTTAATGATTTAGTCCAAGAAGTATTCAAGAAAATTTGTAATTCCAGTGAATAATTTAAATAAATAAATCCGCCCCAAAACTGAACACAACAATAAAACTGATGTGAAGATAATTTTCCATGTCAAAAGCAATGATAGAAAAAGCTGAGACACAATTATCGAGCCAGGATGTAGGTCAGTTTCGTTTCTCACATATTCAAAACTGTTAACAAGATTAGGAATATTTAAGTGAAAACTAACGTCCTAGACCCAGATTCAGATAAACAGGTTGATCTCTAATTATAATGATCTGTATTTTTATTGTATAATTCTGGAGAAATATTAGCGTTGTATTATGTTGTTTACAAAATAAATATCACTGGTTATGCAGCCTATTAACTTGATTTTGGACAAAGGCCTATTACAAAATACAAATATTCATAATCAACAAGAAAAGCCAACAAACAATCTAGATTAAATATACATATTCATAAAGAAAAATACAATAAGTCTCTAGTTTACATTTTAGTGATATATACATATGATACTATAACAATTAAAATTACACAGGAAAACGTTTTATGAATGACAAAAATATACATGACGCAAAATAATACTTCTCTATATGTGAAAGTGCATCTGCAATTAGATTATTTTTTCCTTTGAAGTGCTGAATATGAATATTGTATATGTCGGGAGTTGCCCCACTTTTGGCGGTGGTGGTATGATTATACCTTACAAAGTGCCCGCTTTATTGGTTATCGTTATCTAGAGGTTGATCGCCGTCGGTGTTATAGCCCGGAGCGAGTAAATATTAATAAAAAGTGTGAGACTTATAGGTGGAATAAATAGAGAGCTGAGCAGATATATAAACAGAATGACACGAGCCCCCGTACATAAAAGATTACAATTTAATCAGTTATATAAAACAACAGTGATACTGCATTAGATTAGGAAGATACACTTCTTTTTGAAATAAATCATTCACACAATTTCAAACACAAATATACTTATAGAAATAGCCGATCTGTTTTAAATGATAGAATTAGTTCATCACAGAATCGAGTGAACAATCCAAGTTATTGCCTTGCACAACTTCATAATCTGGTTATACTGGTCACTTCAAATTCGCTGTGGCCGTTCTTCTCGGTCCTTTTCTCTTTCTGCTCTCGCACTTTTTGTGGGTTACATCAATGCGTGGATACACCACTGCGTGTATGCACCAATGTGTGGTACTTCACTGTGTAGATACACCAATGCGTGGTTACACGAATGCGTGGCACTTCAATGCGGGGATACACCGCTGCGTGGTACTCCAATGTGTGGAGCTATTTTCCCTTTCAAAAATAAAACAGAAGCAACCTAAATCTCGGATCAGATATCCTACTGGGAAATCGATTATTACTCTCTCGTTATGTCAGATATAGTTCTATTGGAATTCAAACAGACCAAGGCTATCTGATCAAGCTAACGTGACAGACCGTAATCAAACCTAGTTTCATAAGATTAATGGCCAGTTTCAACCCTGATTCACCTTAACGTCCCACAAGACATAACAGTTTCGTTCTCGTCTCAATTACACAAATGAATGAATGAAATTCATTACATGGCTTAACTACATTATTTCAGTCAATACACAAATTCCAAGATCGGTGAATTCATACTGACTCTCGTAATTCATATCAACTAACGTAAAGCATGAAATCCTAGAATACCGACGAAATTCAAACAACTCGTCAAACTTACATAAAGAAAAATTATTGTACGGATTCAGATAGATTAACTCACACAGTTGTCATAACTTAATTTCATTTTCGACTTAGTGGAATGAACATTAGCTATTGTTACTTCACAAACCTTTGACAACTTTTATCTAAAATCAGATACATACACAAGAAGATTAGTTTCTGAATCCTCAGTTGAATTAATAACTTCAGTGGTCCACGAATAGTATGTCAAAAAGGACTAAAACCGAATGATTCTTGAACTGATTTCCTAACAGCAAACAAAAGTAAACGAACACCTTCGTCACAATCTTTTCGGTATCAAAGCAATATGACCGAATCATATTCCTCAAAATTTTATGAAATCTATCTAAAGGCCCATGGTTTTCAAGGTGATAGGCAGAAGATTCAAATTGTTGGATGCCTAATTCATGCATAACTTGCTTGACAATTCCAGAAAAATGTTTACCCTTGATTAGATTGGGCAGATGTGGGAAGGCCAAATTGTGTAAAAGGAACTTTATAAAAAGCTTTTACTATATTTTTTAGTCTTAATAGTCCTCAAAGGAATTTCCTTTGAAAATCTTGTGGACGCACACTTTATGGTAAACAAGTATTGATTGCCTGACGTTGTCTTAGGTAACGGACCGAGACAGTCTGGTGTTGTTGTTGTTGTTGTGGGGATTAACGCCATTTTTCAGCACACGATATGCTATACATGGCGGCCAGTATTAATGGTGGAGGAAGAAACCGGGAAATCCGCGGAAAAAAACCACCGACCCACGAGAAGCTACTGGCAAGCTTTCTCACATATCCACATTCGCCGAATCTTAGACTCGAACCCACACAGACAGAGGTGAGATGGCAGTGATCCGTAACGGAGAGCGCTTTAGACCACTCGGCCACTCGGGGCCCCCCGACACAGTCTGGCACTGTTCTGTTAACATATTCGTCAAATGCAGGTATAGGTTGCAGATGGGCCTTAGGTATCTTCTGATTGGGTTATCCTACCATTTGACAGGTGTGACAAGATCTAAAGTATTGATAAACATTACTTTTAAATTTCGGCGAGTAAAATGATTCAAGATCTTGTGACAAGTCTTATTGATCCAGCCAAAGGGGTTTCATGCGATAGACTATGAATTTCCTGTCTATACAACTTAGGAACAACAATTTGATAGCTCACTGACCACTCGTCCTCAGCGGATGCCTCTGATGGTCACTACGTTCTCATAAGGACATAATTGTTAACAAAATAACAAACGAGTACTTGTGTCGCTTCAGTTTCGCTAACAGTCCACTGATACAAATAGGAGATTGCCGGATCTTCTTCTTGTGATCATGGTGGATTAACTAAACCCTTAGCTCCAGCTGTCATTCCCTAGTAATAAATAAATGCCATATATCGTCAAAGACGTCACTGTTCAGACTGTCAGCAGTCCCGAAACTAAGCTAATGATTTACACAGTGGAGAAGAATATTAACAAAGCCGCACTATATTCCCTGAATAAGAATACTTTCACTAGAAGATTTGTCAGATAAAGGCAAATTGCCTGATAACAAAAGACTCCGAGAAGTTCCTGTGTCCCTTTAAATTTTAATAGGGGAGGCTAAGGCAGAATCGCCAATAAGTGATATAGAACGTTGCGACACGAATGGTTCATAATTCTCCATAATAAACTCAGACTGGGGTTTGTTTGACCCAACAAATGTATTGCTTTCAATACATGACTGTAACCTTGACCTCTTAGAAATAAGAACATTGGGACTAGCTCTGTCTGTATTCTGTTGTTTATTCGTCAAACCGTTGCAATCAGAAACAACGTTCCCTATCCTTTTACAATAGATGCACGTAGGAAGTGATAAGGATTTCTCATCAATCTTATCAGAAGTTTGATTCATAAGAGTTGTGGCAGACTGAGATTTGGAAGTGCTCGCATAAGGGTGAGATAAATCTTAAACATTCTGAGAGGAAGAGCAATTGAGAAACGAAACTATGAGTCAAACAATAATTTTCAGCTGCATGAGAACATTTTTTAAATAACGTTTCGACCTTTTGCTAATCATGGTAGGATTTAATGTCACCGTGGACGTAATTCTTGGGCTCTTGAAATAACATCTGTTGTCTGAGGGTATCTTAGTCTTAATTAACCGTCTTGGTTGAGCACCACATATCAAATAATGGTTATTTTTCTCTTCCAAATTCATCATGGGATATGTCCAGTTTCTTTTTCTACAGTTCCAAACTCTTTGCCTATATGCCACAGGTACATACTCATGTCCATTCAAGATGCATCCCTTAATCCCGTCACCACCAGCACTTTGTTGTTCTTTTGTTATATTCGTGAGCTATACATTTCACGATCTTTGCAAATAAGTACACGTTGTAATAAGGGAGTCAAATTTTCTCTTTTCAATTTCAAAGTTTCTGCAATTTGTTCAAAATGAGGAAAGTATTGATCCACTTGTTTTTCTTTTAAAGGTGGTACTAACCTAATATTTCTGGTAGCATCACAGCGGCACTTGTGTGTAAAGTTGGAGTGCTTTCCATTTGCCAGTTCTAATTCTCTTCATCTAAATTGCATTTCTTTTTCTTCCTTTTATCTTTCTCTCTGTATTTCCATCTTTTATTGTTTCATTTACATTTTGTCGCTGTCTGTCTGTCTCTGTCTCTCTCTTTCCTCTCTCACTCTCTGTACAGAGACTCTTTCTGCAATTGTATTTTGTGTTTCTCGTTTTCTTTCTTTGTCCTGAGTTTGGATTTCCACCATTTCTTTCTTAAGCTGAATCTTTCTTAACTTATTCTTATATGGTGTTTTATATTCAATTATGTTACTTTCATTTCAGAACCAGAGAGAGAGACTTACTAATCAAACCCAAAGCACCTTTCTTTATCCAAAACTTTCTTTTCCACCAAATATTGCACCAAAATATTTGTCATTTCTTGCTTCATTAAAGAAACCTTGGAGAGATCATATTGTCTGACAGACTGGAGTAATTCATCTATTCATTGACTCTTACCCTCCCTTGATTGGAATTAAAATAAAGTTCTGCACTTTAGATGGCATTGTGTACACTAGTTGGTTCACTAAACATATCCAGAACATGTTTAATTAAAATACATGGGGCTAAAAATTCCGAAACAAAACCAATTTAAATTTCAAAAACAAATTGAAGTTTTCTGAAATATTTTAGAGAAATTCTTAACCCAGACATGAGCCCCCAATTTTATGTTACGACTTACTGGTCTTGAAATAAGCAACAAAAAAGAGCTGAAACTGACATGTTTTGCAAAATTCAGCAAATAATTTATTTCCCAAGAATACAAAGTTAAAATTTAAAAAGGACTTACAGTATTGTGAATTAAATCCCAAATAATCCTAAAAAGTTCTGTCACAAAACCAGATCTATCAAGTTCGAACAGAATTCCATTTATATTCCAAATAGATACCAATCTCTAACCAGCAACATATTGCATTTGGGAGTATTGGTTGTGCTCGCGTGATATCAGTGTTTTGACCCAAGTGTTACCTAGAGTTGCCGTCAGTTCGACAGAAGCAAGGTGGAGGACCTAGGGGCTGTTCTATCTTGATGTAATGTGCAAACTGGATATATATCAGGCAGGACGTTGCCATTATTCTTTCAACTTTATCGTTTTCTATCCTCAACAAGACTATATTCCTCTTGTGTGTTTCTCCTGTAACCAGACATATGGACCTGCCTAAATTATGTAGAGGTGTTCAAAACTTTGGATTTGTTTCATCAGAATGTAGTAGGGACATTTGATATGATTCAACTGTTTTCCAAATTTCTAGTCTTGTACATAGCCATATTGGACAGAATCCACATTTCAAGAAATGTTCTGCTTCTGCAGTCTAAAATAATACAAGCAGAATCTTTACAGCACACTCACCCCATGGCCTTACGGTGATTAATCATTTGGTTTAACAGGTCTAGCTCTATGGTCTATGTAGTAAGTGAGAACAACAGGCATTTGTGTTTATGCAAATTAATTAAATGATTATTTACAGGACTTATAATTAGGTTTAGATTTCGACAATGCTGGTGATATTAGAGACAAGATAGTAGATTAAGTTTCTCTAATTAGCAAGAGTAACTTATATATATAGATTTAAAAGAAATTGATATTTCATACTTGAACTCTGACAATCTTTTCCAACCCTCACATATTAACTACATTTATTTAACATTTATATTTTGAGGGAGAGGTTGAAAGTGGGTGCGATTCTGATCAGATATGTTGAATTCATTTATACGTTTTCAGTTTAACTTCTGGACAACTCATTAGTGAGATATCGAATGTTTAGTTTAATGTAGGAAACTCAGATTCTGTGTACCAGAAACAATCAAGTCAGTTATTGAAATATGGTATCAAGATGTCTCCTGTGAAGTCCGCTAGGGTGATATATATATATATATATATATATATATATATATATATATATATATATATATATATAAGGCAGAAATGGTTAGTGAGAGGTTTTGAATTTGAATTTGGTACAAGGAAAAGAAACCATTAAAGAAATATGTAGCCTAGACATTTGTTTGTTTGCTGTACCAGCTGATTACCCAATGTAGCTGCCGCCTACGTAGGTACAACAGCTACAACAAGAATTGCAAATACGATTGATTTTCCTTTAAGGATAATTACGGTCGTAGTGCAAAAAATAGTTTACAGTCAAAAAGTACCCAAACCAAAACGTACCCAAGTCAAAACGTCCCCAAACCGAAATGTACCCAAAGTCAAAACGTAACCAGAACGAAACGTACAAAAGTCAAAACGTACTCAAGTCAAAGCGTCCCCAAGTCAAAACGTAACCAAATTAAAACATGAAACACACTCACTTTAAATAATGACATAATTTTAGCGTATCGTGTGATGAATTCGGCAGACGCAATGGAACTATCTTCTCTTATGATTTACTTCCAACACACATGAAGAAATACGTGTTTATGTTAATAAATATCGTTTGAATATATTTATGTTGTGTTTCCCGTGGAGAAAATTCGACCAACTGATCTGAACTGTTTGATGACTGCTTCATATGTTTTAACCACTAGTCAGATGCACACGTTTCATACAATTATTAGCGTCAGTTTTGAAAATTAGTTCAATTTTTAATAGTTCGCAATAGAAATAGATATGTATACATCTGATGACAAAAATCGTCTTTTTAAAATTAAAAAATTAAAAATACAAAATAATTTTCCATTGCCTCTTTATTGCGTTGCGTTCCATTTTTCTATTTTGTATTTTATTTTAATTCCATTGCGTTCCATTTTTCCATTGCGTATTTATGTCATACCAGCTTGAATCATCAGTAATACTCGGTTACTGTGACAATTAACTGCAAATGATCAAAAAGTCCCGAAAATACCGAGAACAGAAGCACCGTAAATTAAACAGGATTTATTAGGTTCTTTCATGTGAGTCAGCACATATTTCCAGTTCACTTGCCCTTAAGTGATACATTTGATTAATGTAATAATTGCATTTTATACGGCTTCCTTGCAAACAGATGCAAGAGCACATACTTGCAAGAAAATTGTTGGCCAGTGAGCTTTTTATGATAATTAGTCTCTCTTCCCGAACCTTACATTGGATTTTGATTAAAAGTGTTTTAATTTTTCAAGTTCAGCCGATCTGATTAATCTATAAGCTTGTAGGAATACATGGATTTGAATGCAGCTAAATATCTTACATTACTCTTTAAAATCGATTGTAGTCAACAAAAAGAAGTAAAGTATTACTGATGATTCAAGTTTCCGATTTCCATTGTTTATCGGGTCGGTCACTGTCATAAAAAACATAATGCACGAAAATTATGTCATTATTTAAAACAAGTGTGGGTCGTGAGTACGTTTTGATTTGGGTACGTTTTGATTTGAGTACGTTTGTTTTAACTTGGGTACATTTCGGTCTGGGTACGTTTTGACTTGGGAACGTTTGGGTACGTTTTGACTTGGGTACGTTTCGGGTTGAGCACATTTTGACCTGTTCCCAGTCCCCCAAAACACATTCCCGACTGATTCAGTCTTAGTTATAACAAACACCTTTGAACAAAATGCTAAACGAAATCCGTGATTATGCCAAACACCTTTGAACAGAATGCCAAAGCACAATCCTAGGAAAATTACTTAAGTTTCTTTTCTTGATTGTAAATCTACCTATTGACAAGTTACAGAAAGATTTTGAATTCAGCAATGAGTCAGTTATCATGCAAGATTCCCATACCAACACTGTTCTATGCTCATGCTTCGAACAGGCTGACGGTAAATCAACCTGTCGTTATACATGCATTACTATATGTAACATATTATATGGAAAATACATTTTTTTTGCGGCAATAACAACTATTTGATTTATGTATTCCTTATTTTGTTTTCTGTTTGCGATTTTCCTAATTAAAGTTAGTATGAATTTTAGCTTTAGATCCTTGACCGTTTTTGGGGGGTGGGGTGGTGGTGGATTGGGATGGGGGTAGGGGCTAAGCGGCATTAAGTCAAGTTATAGCAAGAGCCTTACAAAATAAATTGTACATCAGGCCTATATCGTTCGTACAGCACTATACCTATGGATCTACAATTAACGTCAATAGATTAAAACCAGTTATTGATAGACTAATCCGTTCTTTTAGGTTTTTCGTTCTCTATCTTTACTTAATTCATAAACCATTGGGTGTATTTGACAGATAAAACTAACAGGTCAACTCATTTAATTAAATCGGGAGCGACACCGTCTTAGATAACAGTTCAAACGAGCTATAGTAAACATTTAATAAAACTCGATTCATTTATTCGTAAACCATTTCATTCAGGTGTATATTCTATTTAACTGCTTTTCTGATATGATAAGAAATACAACCATTCACCGAGTTATATCCTGTATTATCTTAACAATATATCAGCATGTTATATAATATATTCATTCATGGAATTATCACTCTTGTCCCAATGACGTATAGTAAAGGAAGGGACTAAGTATGCAGCAAGCGGAAAAAGTGACAAGATTAACGTAACGGTGAAAACTCAGCCAGAAAGGACTGAGTTAGTTGTTTACATTTTGAAAGTTCTGGACGATAGTGACAGTGCATACAGGTAAGTTCATACTTAACCTGCCGATCTCGAACGTATTATTTCGAAAATTAAAAAATTACTTGCTCAGTTATACATGAGAAACTTATTTCATAAAGTATTCAGTTTCTAGATCACACATATTAATGTGTACCACAATCTTGGGATATGAGACAACACACAGACGTGCATAGTTTCAAAATCACTGGACCACTCATATTCATGTATATCATCATCTCGTACAGCGATACGAGGCCATTAAAAGTGTAATAAGTCACTAAATATGTAATATTTTTATGTAACACCATCCCGCATATACAACAATCTGCAAAATCAAAATAAATTAATATCAAAATGCAACATAAGTATTCCAGTTAGAACCGATGAGATTTTACAAATTATTGTTACTAAACCCGTTCGAGTAGAGCATGTTTTTTGTTTTTGTTTTGTTCAAATTGAAATTACCATACCACCCAGGCATTAGATTAAAATATACCAGAAATTACAATACTTTGATGAGTTTTGAAATATATTGAACATTGCAAGTATTCTGGAATATGAAAGATAAACGAAAAAGCATGGAAAAGCACGAGGCTGGATGTGTTTAACATATGGAACTATTTTATCCGGAAACATTCCATGCAGAATGAAATGATCTTGGTAGAACCGAACAGAGACAACGGAAAACAGTTTGTACACCTCTTTATGACATACCCATGTAATCTTACATGCTTGATCTGACTTTTTGATGCAAATGTTCAGTCCATATTTCCGTATCACATTTTCAGACTTTAACTAGCTAGATCTCTTCTATGACGCCCACTCATCAATCTCTTGGATCCAGTAAATCGAAGTCCCAATTTGTTTTGAATTTCATTCATACTATGAAGCTAACCCTTTCTGGGTCCAGTTTAGTAACGTCTTTGACAGTCATATACACTGTACAGATGGGTCCAATGAATTCATAATAATCTGGATCCTTCGGAAACAAGCTAAGGCAAGTACAATCCTGCTGTCTCATGTAACGGTGCTAAATAAACTAGTAGTTAATTACAGATTTGGTTTAGCAGTAACGATACTAGTAAGCAATTGTAAATTTAGTTTACCGGTGTAACTTTTAAACATATTCTTTCAGTAACTGCAGTGGGATTCACATTATGATCCATTTTCGCAATCAGCATACATAGTGATACAATATAATATTGTTTGGGATTTTTTAAAGCATAGATTGAATCACTTTCGTGGCGCAATTTTAATTACTTACAAATGCAGATGAAGTTATCTGATTGGCTGGAGTTCGTCTCTTCCCAGAGACACGTGGAAAGGACGGTCTGTATATAAAAGGTTATCATTAAGCAAGCTCTCTCTCTCTCTCTCTCTCTCTCTCTCTCTCTCTCTCTCTCTCTCTCTCACTCTCTCTCTCTCTCTCTCTCTCTCTCCACTTTTAATTTCAAGACTGAATGTCTCTTGGTTGAAATAGCTACTCAACCTAAAATTATACTGTATGCCATCTTTCATGGCAAAATAAGATCATTTTAGTAAAATTCAAATGAAAAAAGCTATACCATTTGTCTTCTTTGTAACGTTTCGATATTATACGAGTGTAATGATGGGCCATTTTCGTGTGTAATAATGTCGTTGAAAGTTACAACATCGAGCTCAGATATAACGAATCTTTGTATTTAAAGGCACCCTGATTTGGCTCCAGCGTGATCAACGACGCAAAACACACATGTACACACACTCACGCATACGCATTATTCTTCAAGGAGTTCACTTTATGGAAATTAGGAAGTCCTAAACACCGGATTGATTAATAGGCAGATAAATGTCACATGATATATTTTAAACCAATTCTATTTGTTGAATGTTTTGTTTGGGGTGGGATGAGGTGAGTGGGTGGAAGAATCTAGTATGTCTGAAAAAAGTCGAAAAATTTATAAATGCCTCCTATTTCGTTACTTCTTGATCATTGAACGGATATTGCAGATTCCTTTATATTTTTGTCCTGTAGTAAACAAAGTTGTCATATGAAAGATATAAATAACATTTTGTAAGTTTTTTGTAATGAAGACAAATTACTATTTGATCAGAAATTCTGCATTTAAATATGATTAATGTACTTTCTTTGTTTCTGTATTCTTCTGATACTGTTTCCTAGAACATATTGTGCTGGGAAAGCGCACGGATAACACTGGCAGACAGATTAATGTGTGTGTGTGTGTATGTATATATATATATATATATATATATATATATATATATATATATATATATAATCATTTCGTACAGTGATTCGAGACTAACTTAAATAGAAAATGACTAGTTATCAGATTGGCTGGAGTTATATCCCTTTCCTGACATCTATTCACCACCGTTTGACAGGAGTGAACAGCTTTTCAACGTAGGTAACGCTTAAGTAATTTTATTCAAATACCGGTTAACTGCTAACTTCTTTTAGTCTTAACCCTTATCTAAAGCAAGTTATAATCACTGCTCAAAGAGCTCAACGAAAATATAAAGCAGCGGTTACCTAACAAATGCCGGACTAGCAAATCAAAGAGTGATTAACCAGCTTCTATAATTTTGACCCTTTACGTGCCCCTTATTGCATATCTTTACCGCTTTATCTATGACCATAATCAGGGCTACCTGTTGTTGCCCGGTTTGAGTGACTGTATAGTGTTTTATTCCACGTTACATGGGTCAAAGCATAAATTGACCTAATCCTACAAAAGTAAGCTACGACATAATGAGCTTTGATATCTCAAAGTATGTATTGGTTTGAGATACAGTGTGGAAATAACCTTTTCAGTATTAGTAGCAAGTGTATATAATCATTCAATATGCATAATTAGCACAGAATTTTCTGTATAAACGAGGGTGGGTTGTGATATGTAAATAGCGACATGAACCACGCATATCACTCGAACATCAATGTGATATTCCTTAATTCTTTAACATTTCAATAGGAATAAAGAAATTAGGAGACATCTGACAAACCGTATATCTTTTATGAACAATTTTATTACTGATTTTTGGGGAGTACAACGTATTTAGACTTTAAATACAAGACCGTGGGCAAGTTTGAGTAAACCGAATCTTGTCGTCAACGAGAAGGGTAAAATTGTGACATACAAAGTCCGACTTTAACTCAACAAAAGACTTCTGCACTCAGCGTATTTATAAAGATATGGCATTACCTAGTTCTTATTTTTAAATCCCATTACTGTAGTTTATTTTTGGCTGCCTACATTCATTCCCTACGTCTACGTGTATTCGTTATGGTCGCATGCTTACGCATGCACATTTCAAACTATTGATTTTTATTTACAATGAGAACTCACACTTATCCAAACTTTCTGTTTCTGAAGATCAACGAGGAAAGGAAGGTCTGTATGTATACATGCAGTACATGGATCATGAGATATTTTCTTTTTCTCTCTTTCTTTCTCTGATATTGTTTATTCATGATTGTGTATATGTCGAGAAAAATGGCTACAAAACTTACATTTATAGTACCTGCTAATTTTTACGACACAGAACAATTGAGAGCAGTCCTAAATAACAAAGAAAAACTACCACTGGTCCTTGTGTAACCTTTCTACAAACGACGAGAAAAATGAAGTCATTTCTTGTGTAAGATAATGATATCGTTGTATTTATTGAAGTACTATGCTACGTTTGAATGTGACCACACACACACACACACACACACACACACACACACACACACACACACAGAGCCATTGACGCACCTTCAGTATTATTTAACATGGCTCCTAAAATCGAAAGTCAGGGAACTAATTGTTGGAAATTTGAAAATCCTTGTTATCAAACTAGTGGTGACAGGTATTTATATACCACATAGCAGTCATTTTATCATGACTGCTCGCTGACTAGTCTTTCCAAAAAGGTAGAAACTAATTGTAAATTTTTATTGTTTTTCAATAAATAAAATAGTTAAAGGAGTAAAAAAAACAAACCCAAAACCCAAAAAACCTCGCTATACACGACAGATACACAGAAGTAATATTTTGTGGACATCCTTATTTTATTTTACGAACGCCAAATCAGGCCACTCTCTTATCTGGGCGAACAGCATCGCTACGTCTAAACTAATCATTTCACGAGACATGCCTATTTTTAAAATAGGTTTTTTTTTTTTTTGCTTTCCTTTGTTCATTATTTAACACTTGTGGCAAAACATCTCCTCTGTTTACCATCATCATTTATGTTTTGTTTCCAAGATTTCTATGAGTTTCTATTTTATAAAATATTGAAAGTTACCTGGCTGCGCCAGCTATTTTATCCTGATCAATGCTGTAATAAAAACTCAACTGTGTATTTGCCGCGCGTCTGTAGGTGGTCTTTCATGTTTCCATAATAAAGATAATATGAGATATCTAATATGACCTTCTACTCTTGAGTAGGAGTAATACTCAGTTTCGTATTACATTTTATCAGCACGGTAGTTTTAGCGTTTTGGAAATGGGCTTGCTACAGTATATGTCTCTCTTCTGATATTTGATGCCACATGGATTGGGATTGATTGAATTACTCTTGATTTTCCATTACAAAATATCCAGTTTATGAATGTTCTTTTGGCATATATTTGATGCTTGAATTGTGTATCATTGTATACGGCACACATTCCATAGATGATGCTATGACTCTATATGCACATTGCATGCTAAATCATATCAGCGAGTGTATCATCCTTTTTAATACAGACGATGTTTTGATTGCTTCGAAACTGCTCGGCCCTTGTCTAAAAATGCCCAGATGTATAGATTCTATGCTAGATGAAACTGACTCTCCATGCAGGGAAACAGTATAAGCTGCGTACATTTGCTTTGCAGAATATTGTACATTTTTACGGGTGGGACTGGTGGTATTATAATATGACTGAGCTACATGCAGCATCGTGTAGGCCGAAATTAGATTGCGTTCTAAAAATTCCGCATCGCCTGCGAAGGTTACTGCAGAGCAATCTCCTGTACGAGTTTTAGCTCCACGACGTCGTGCAGTATGATGTACATTATGCAAAGTCAGTTACAATGTATCTACAAGTATATAAGTCCATGGCTGTAGATATTTGCAAGAATAGTTTAGTATTCTGCTCACTGACTGTTAATATAAATATAAAACATAAGTAAGTCAATATTTCAAGAATTAAGTTTACCAGAAAGTACACTGAAACAATTCTAGCGGGGCTAATTCTATAGTAAGATTCAAACCAGCACCCTTTCATAAACTGTGCCACGTTGGCTTCATAACTGAATGGTATATTTGATTGTTGGGTTTTGCACATTCTTTTAAATCGTTTTTAAAATTACAATGTCTTTCTTATTTTCACTATTAAGTCAAAAACTATGCAGTTCGGACCAAATGTTCCCATAACAAATGAAAAGTTTTGTTCTGTTAGCAATAGCCATTCATTAATGTTTGGGTCGGTAGTATATAACGTGTACATATGTCGCCACAAACATTGCATAAAAAGACCAATCCGGCATGATCTTTGGGCGGAATAGAAGATTTAATAGTTTACGAGATACTGAAATGTATCAGAGAGAGAAAATTAAAATTGGTGATATCACTCTATTATTAAATCATGTTATTAAATCTCGTTATTTTTTCATCTGCTCATTCTCTCTTTCCCTCTTTCTCCATTAGGATGAACAGTTCAGAAAATAAATGTCTCGATTGTAAACTTTTCAATATACATTTATGTAATCACTTAGGAGACTACATCACAAAAAATGTATAAGAAACGAACTCTAGAAAGCAAGTATTAGGTTTCAATAATTACCTTCTTAAACTAGTAATTAGTTTTCAACATATATCATGCAAATTGTCAGTAACGGAACTTACATGACCTGTAGGAATCGAAACATATATGATATTCAATATAGTATGGCTATATGCTACACTCTGCTACAAAAGGAATATATTTTTCTGGAGAAAAAAATCTTGATTAACTATAAACGATGTAAAAATCGGGGATAGATGAGTATTGATGGCAATACAATTAAATGACAATGCAAACTGGGGTCCAATCTTGCCAAAACCACACCAATGATGCTTGAATGCAGAAACAAAAAAAGGAACCAAATCCTTACTGCCTGTAATGTTTCTACATTACCCCACCTCAATAATGTACACTGCATCAATCCGCGCAAGAAAGATGTCAACGATAATTAAATCTTTTTATTTATAGTATGAAATCAGTCACTATTTTGATAAAATACACGTTGTCAAGCATTAAATTTACAAGCTAAATTTGAAAAGTCGATGTCCTCAGATTATTGTATTATTGTAAAATTTTGGAGCTACTTTTATCGATGTAGATATGTAGCCGCTGGTCTATTCAGTACGTTTAAACATATTTACTAGTGCTTGCTAACTTTTCTGAGGTGACATTAGTAAGAAAAGAATTTAACTAGCTCTCATTTAAACTCTCTGTCTAAAAATAGAAACTGGAACTTTTAGACGTAAGGCCGAATGCACAAGTTTATATGTGTCACACATTGTTATAAATATTCTCACATTTGGTGACTCCTGTCATGCTTAAGACAACCTTTGTTTCTTTCTCGGTTTGCTTTGTTATGTAATTTAATTACTTGTTTGTTAGTTTTAAATTTTTTTATTTTTATTTTATTCTATTACATGTTATTGTGTGTTATGACAACTTTGTCTACTGGATTTGATTCTTTTTAGAAATTCGATTCAATTCTGTTTGACCTGATAAACAACCAGTAGTTGAAACATTGTATCTAATTGCTGACCTTGATTCAGAAATCAGTAATGCTTTTAGGAAGCAACTGTTTCAATTTTTAAAAAAAAATTCATTCCAAGAGTTAGATTCATTTAGTGGAATGAAGGCCATATCTGGAGTACATGACAAATAACATGTGTTTATTGTTACAAACGTCTGGTTTTCCAAGTGGGATGAATTTTTGACCCCCAACCGGGAATCTGATTTGCGTTTTAGTTGGGCTTATAACTCATGCTATCATAAGAATCATTTCAGTTGTGCTTTAAACTTTTGAAGCTCAAAGGTGTTTTGTTGTGACCAGTTTGAGTCGAATTTTTATGTTTTGGAATTAGTAATTTATTTACCCTGGAATACAAGTGCTCCTAAATTGATTCTTGGACAAAGACATTTATCGAAATTTTTTCAGAAATTCTAAACTGGAATATTAATTTCTGTGTTTCAACAAGGAACTGTTGACACGGCAACACTTTGAAGGTTACGGCATACGTCATCTCCTTCCATCTTGGAATTTCATCGGGATTCGAACTGTGATTCATATAGCACTTTTCATAGGACTTCTATTTTTTAATTCTTGGATTAATTTTGGATTTGATTCATAAACCGTAAGTCCTCTTTCTCATTTTTATCTTGTTTTTCTAGGGAAATAAATTATTTTGTTAAATTTTACAAAGCTTGTTGTCTTCACTCTTTTCTTGTTACTTTTGTACAAGCCTAGTCACGTAACAGCTTGTATACCTGATTTAATGTAGGCGGAGCGAAAGTATCACTATGATTACCGTGCACAGATAATAGAGCAAAAGTTCAGAGAGCAAACGTAGAATATGGAGAGTAAACTGCTTCAAGTTTCACGGAAGTAGTAAATGTTAATGATGTTTTAGATAACACCGAATATTGTCCAGTCATTTTAGAATATTAGTAATAGACGTAATTTGACATCATTGTTTTGCGTTTAAAGAAAATTTTGAATAAGTTGAATTCAAGTTAAATAGTTTACAGAATACAGCATTTCAAAGAATACCGAATGCATTTATGAAGTAACATAATAGAAAATGTGTCTGATATTCCTCAAGTTCTCCTGAAAACATGGACGAGTTGTGCTTTCATAACAAAATGAAGGAAATGATGTAGTAACAAACCTAAAATATGTAATATTTGTATTTAAGTCTTTGTTTGTAGCTTTTGTTAAATTTTAGTGATTATTTGCTTAATTTTGGGGATTCAGTGTTAGGAAGATCTATTCAGATTTAAAATTAGACAATTATTAGGTAAAGGTGACACTAAGATGAACCTGAATCAAACGACTTTTTGATAACATGGATTAGTTTCACATGTTTCGCAAGATCTTCTCCCCAGTTCTCTAACACAAGGAATTATGCGGATATTCTCACTGTTACGACTCTATGATCTTAAACTACGTAACGCAATAAAGCGAAACCAACAGGTTTAGTAAAATTCAACAAATAATTTATTTGCCTAAAATACAAGGCGAAAATTTAAAAGGAACTTACAGTATTATAAATTGAATCCACATGGTCTAAAAGTATAGTGTTCCGAATGAATTCCAGTATTGAATTTACTGATGTGTCAGTAGTTTTGAATGTGCTATTGTTTCTACAGTCTTGATATGTCACAATGATATAATCCAGAATTTTCTTGAATGAATTCGCAATAGTCTCAAAATAATGATTTACTCCTAGTGTCAACTTGCACATAGTAATTCCGATGCATAATTTCAACAAACAAAATACTTTCAAAACTATAAACCAGCACGGATTAAAGACCGACTCCACTAGACAGATTTCAAAATATGAATGAATAATTCTGATCTAAATAGACTTATATACAGCGCCACTTGACCTATGCCACAATAATGTTCTCTGACAAAAAACAAAAAAAAACAAAAAACAACATAATCTCAATGGAAAATTACTCCAAACTGTAAACAAGGTCAGGTCTGTTTACTTAAATGTTAGCAAGCAACCTGAAGTCATGTAGACCATGGAATTTCCAAGGGGAAAACCAATGTTCCAAACTCATATCCAGGTAAACATGTTTACAAATATTATCTTAAGGTTTAGTCTACAATCATGGACAAACTAATTTGGTGGAAAACGCGTGTGGGTCATGTTTCGTATCACTTGACATAATATACCGATTCTTGGTCTTAGAAAACCGACCTGATGAATAACACCAATGTGAAGTAAGAAAGCCATGCAAAAGTGAATTAATTTATGTCTCACGAATGTGTAGTTCTTAGTTTGCGTAGTTGAAAATGATTTGTGGTATTAGCTTATTTATGAACCCTACAGCTGACAGCGACTGCTGTCGTGAGGCCTTTGAAAATGGGAGAAATATCGACCTGAAGCCAGCCTCATGCAAATATTCCACATTGTTTATTTCATGATTTCATGAGGTGCTATTAGAACTTGGCATGAATTATAAATAACCCCAACCATACCCAATATTTTGACGTAATTTGTGCCATTAAACTGGAATTAATTTTGGTCCAGGCAGGTTTTATTATTTTAAAACTATCTGCACACAATAGGTTGTTATTAGGATTGTTGTCAAGCAAACACTTACACACCTCAAGGGAGTCAAGGATTGAATTGTGAGATAGTTGTGGAATAGATTTAAAATTTAATGAAATGAGTAGTATCTTTATAAGAAAAAGGAAGCGATGTTATTAATGGTTTAAAAACACTACAACTCTGCATATGAATTCTAGCCTAATATAATATGTCGTCCTGGACAATTTAAAGGTAAATTATGGTCAGAGATATTTTGAGTTTACAATAATATATAGACTTGCGATATATAAAATATCAAATTTTACATATTCGAACTATTTGACTTAGAGATTTAATCATTGCATGTCACAATTTTCGAATATAATTTCTAATTAAGGCTCTATAATTGATCTTCATTTATTAGCCTATTCAGAATAGTCTCCTCATTATCTAGATCACGTAATGTCTTCTTTATAAATATTAATATGATGGCACTTTATAAGATTATCATATAATATTTCTTGTTTCATGGTCTCGGTTTAAATAACTAAATTGGAGCCACGTCCACTAGGCTGTGTAAAATACGATCTAATTTTGATGAAATTACCAATATTTTACTTAAAATAATTTAATTCATGCTAATAATTCTTGTTTGCTTTATTATAAAAATAAATATTCCAAAAAATTACGGTGTCTAGAGATATTAAATATTTCCTCAGATAATTTAATTTTATCATGAAATTTTGGCTTGGGACAAAACTATCTATAAGCATAGAATCACTTTCAGTGAGATTTCTATGCGTGCAATTTAACATTGTCTCCTTATCTCTTTGAATTTGGTTTCTATTATCTACTATTTTCTACACGTAAATTTCTAAAATCTTTTACTTTTGGTTGTTTTTGAATGACATCGATAAAGGTGACTAACATTGTACAAGAACCCATAAAAAGGTCTTCATAGATTTCGTATAAAATGTCAAATCGTATTGTAACATTTTAGCGACAAATATTTGTAACATTCGTGATTTGTTTAGAATATTGTAAAAATAAATTCGCACAATTTTAATTATTGAGCGTCATTTTCAAATGGACAAAGATGTAGTGGTTATCAATATATAGACGTTTTTGATATAAGTAATACTAGCCACTATTAAAAAAAATACTCATAGAAGACTGTATACTTGTGCCTGAAGAAAGCGTTCGAATAGCTTTACGTAAGCAACTATATTGGCGCTAAAATATCTGAACTGAGCACCATATCCGTTTTGTGCTTTTGTTCTTTACAAATACAAGGATGATAGGGCACGAATGGAACTGCCTCGCTTCCTAAACGAGAACAGTATTACATGTTGTTGTCTTTCGTAAGACTCAAATCTTCGGAAAAAAACTTCTTAAAAATTCAGATTCCCTCTAGCACTGTCGGTAAAAGTTTTATTCGTTGTATCTGCAGACATTTGCGGGAATACACAAATAACATACATGGCAGAAATGCCATTACAGATGCGTGCAATAGTTAGTTTCATTTCAGACGGAAAGGAGTTGTCTGGGAAAAAAAAAAATGAGTCGTTTAGCCAAAGATGTACAAAAAGAATTCAGAAAGAAACTTATGACTAGGAAGACATTTTGTTGAAAGAAATCAAATTTGAGACCCAGAGAATCGTAAACCTTTTAGCACTGGCTCTGTCTAGATTCTCTTATTTCAAGGCCTTTCTGTTCAGAATTTTCAGAGCGAATCTGGTTTTCACTTGTCAGGGGTGAAAAATACTTTCTATTGAACTTTGAAAACTTCTCAAAACATCTCAAGCTTACAATTGAGAATCGCGGACCGTGCAATAGTCTCTAAACACTGACGTTTCATTAATAGAGCCTTGTAGAAGCATTCAGACGTTTCTGTCAATATGTTATTGATGCTTCTTCTCTTCGCTCAACATTTTCGCAAGTAGACATAGTTATATACTTTAAACCAAAGCATTAATCGTTTGTAACAAAACTTTATGAGGAAATTTTGACACCATTTGATTGGAACTTAAAAGATCTAATCTTGAGCCATACGTAATCCATGAGAAAAGACTCGAGTGATTCCTTGGTGCTTGGCAAGGTTCAGGGGCTGAAATTAATGCAAAGCTGGTTTTTATTTCCATAAAATGCTGATCTGGCCCATTGCTTCTTTTGCTGTTCTGGTATTCGCAATGAGAAAAAGATGACGATACTCTGCTTGTACAATCCTTTACACACTTTGACTTAAAATAGACACTGGAAATTGAACAAGAAAGCCCTATCACAATTTAATGTGGTACGCGTTGTTATAAATATTCTTATATTTTGGATTTCAGTAACACCTAAAATGTAATATAATACACACGTGGGTGAATATACTGTAAAAATATCAGCATTAATGCCTAATTGATGGAGCATACCGTGAATGTATTAACATTAGCGCCTAATTGGTGGTGCACACAGTGAAAGTGTCATTTTTAAAGCGTATGTAGTAAAACATATAGTGATACTGTTTCTCATGGGTACAAACTTGCATACATTTCGTAACTTCTGCAAGCCACAAGTCTGAAAAGCCAAAATGTTTATCTTTACAACTATTGGTCATTTTAATTGTTTTCAACATAAATGGGCCTACACACTAATATGAGGTACGCCACACGATATTATCTCGGTTCCTGTACGGTTAACAATGACAATTTTGCTGTCTATTTCTTAAATATGGTTCAAACCATTCCACAGACGTAACTTCCACTCCTAATAGTTTTCACAATATATCATGCTTTAGTGTGTCGAAAGTATGATCGTACCAATGTAGATAACTTTGGGTGTCTGAATCTTGAAATGAACAAAATAATGTACAAATTCCCCTTAAACGTCACTAGTTCATCAAGTAGGCATATTAGAAAAGTAATTTTCAAGTTAAGATTGATTTCTTTTCCAGATTCTTGGACACAATCCTGAGTATAATAACAGGCCTGTAGTTATTTGTATCAGTCCTACTATTAATTTCTAATTTCAGTTTACCAAGTACAATAAGAACTTCGTACACAAAAGTTAACCATATGAGTAGTTAGTGTTGTCCGAACACTGTCACCAACTTTCATAAATATTGCTAGGATATTGCCAAGGCATGTCCTTATACATTGATTAGGGTGGCTCTATTCTTTGCAAACAAAATTATCACTTACTAGTTGAAGTTGGCGTGTGTTATTATGAACATTTCTTACCGTGTAACAGTTATTTTCTTTAAATGTTGATCTTGTACATGATACTGTGGTACTTTCACCATGAGAGTGCATGCTATATTACCGAAGAAGTTATTTTAATGATTGGCAATACCAGAGGGACTATTACAGTTGCTACTATTAATAGTCAATACAATAGTAACATTATTAGTTGGTTTACAATATTAACCGAGTGAATTCAGTTGTTGTCATACTAACTTTGGGTTGGTTTTATTATCTTCAACTTTGCCACAAAATAATTAAATTTTGCCTCTCTAACATCTCTCTGCTCTGGCTGCATTGCATTAATATGTATACATAAAATATCAATGACAATGGCTGTTCACTCATATAGAATTAATTATCAGCTATTGAACAGTTCAAATGTACAATGGGATCATTGCTCCTATTGTAAAGAATATATCACGCAATACTCACCAAAAACTCTATAACAATTATTGGGGATCTTTACTATCAACGTATAAAGTCTATTCGAATTTTACGGAAGGCATGTTGAATGTTATCAATAATAGTTCTTATACTTCTTTACTTAATGGCCCTGTTATAAGAAGTTTAAAAAGGAAAGCGGTCACAAAACGAGAGTGTCTGTTTATTCCACAACATCGATATAGGTGAGTTGTAGAACTCTTTAATAGTTTGCATTTTTATTAAGTTTGAGGCAATCTTGGTCCTCTATGGTTCTGATCATAGGCACTGTGAAGCAGTCTATGGATGAATTCGAAATGTTAAAATATCCCTATTATTCGTCATTAGTACTGAAGTGGCAAATATGAGATTACGCAATTCCAAATGTTACACGAGACCTTAATGCTTAAAAACGGCAATAGTACACTATACTAGCTTTATCCCAACTTAACGCTTCAACAAGTATACCAGAATAAGAGTTTCACAAACAATGTAATATTTCTGCTTGCAGCATGATACTATATGTGGAATTAAGGTAACAAATATGTTTCTTTAAATAAAAAGAAAATGTTTTTGCTTTATTTTACTAATTTCTTTTTTCTCTTGTTTATTTATTTTCAAGGTCTGAAGCATTACCCATTGTCGGATGAAAAGTAAATATGCAACCTCAAATTAATTAATTTCTACATAGACAAAAATTTGATCAAAGTAATTTTGCTTTCAATGACCGTTTTAGAAACTTTCATGGAAACAAAAATAAATTTAAGTTCTATCTCTCTGAGATTTTTATGCTATGGATATAATTTGCCTCAAGTTATTAGTAAATGTATATAATAACAATCGTTGCTTGTCTTTTATCTTTCGAGGAAAATATTGTTTTCCAATACACAATAGCTGGATTTTCTATGGGGGGGGGGGGTCACTGATGATTTAATGCATGTTGTGGTTTCCTGAAAAGCACTAAATGATATTACCATTTAAAAAATACTCTTAATTTTTGGTGCATGGTTTGAGAGGTGAAACCACATGCTCGTTTCCATAACAATAACTGTTCTCCACGCTATAGGTGGTAATAGGAAGTATTACCTGTAGGAGTAAAAAGCTTAATGCAAACTTCTTTCCTAAGTGTATATATATAATCGCGATAAAGTTCCAATATGGAAGGCGATGACGTCAGATGAGGTCGTTGTACTGATGGCAACAGTTCCTCCATGAATCACAATTTATAATCTTCCCGTTTACAATTCCAGAATAAATTTCCACTAAATGTCTTTGTCCCAGAATTTTTATAAAGAAAAGCACTTGTTTCGTTTACCAGAGAATATAAATTATTAAATCCCCAAAAATAGCCGAACTTTAGATCAAACTGGCATCAACAAATAAAAACACCTTCAACTCTAACGTTGTAAATATCCGACTGAATAAATGTACTAGGAAATGTCTGTTTTAACCCACGATTTTAGATCATATAGTGGCTCACGTGACGGGGCTACGTGATCACTAATTTGAACAGCGCAGTAAAAAATGCCAATTTTACACGTAGCTTAGAATAGCCCTAGCGAAGAATCAGATTCTCACATTGGATATTGAATAAAAAGAAAGGCTGTTTACAGGTCAGCTAACACTTGGGCCGAACACGACCTTGGTAATAGCCAATAGTTTTCGGTTAGTGTTTACAAAACGTCTCAACCAATGTAAGCTAAAAATAGTGATAAAGCAATATTTTGCGTACTGATCAGGTCAAGACAAAGACTGAACTTATTTTTAAAAAAATATCAAATCCCATGAAAATAATCATTACAATAAAATATAATGAAACAAAAATAAAATAAAAATATATTCAAAACTAACACACAAACTATTTAAATACAGATTCGTAACTATATATATATATAT